>JBCFYV010000804.1:0-52030 GCA_039000515.1 Timema cristinae
CTTTTTAACCTATTTATTCTTTTAAACTATCGAAAAAGGGTTTTTTTTTTTTTGACGGGGAAAAAAGCAATAGCTTTTTTAAAAAATACAAACACTAAAAAGTTTGGTTTATCCACCTAATTTTTTCACGCTCTGAAAATAAGCGTTCTTTGGGGGCAAAAAATTACCCCAAATTACTAATATTTGTAAAAGAGGAAACAAGCGGGGGGGACGGGGGGGGCCTTCGTTGTGGGTGCAAACATGTTTTTTAAAATTACCGTCCTATACCTCTTAGACCAAAATTTGACCCAAGCATGAAATTGGTTTGTTAATCAATTGTTAGTTTTTTTTTTTTTAGAACGGGACAAATTTAAAAGCAAATACACAACAATTTAAAATCAATCACTTTAAGTTTATTTAACAGAAGAAAATTGAAATACCTGGGGTGAAAAATGTGAATTTTCCATCGCCTTGTTTTAATCATTCTTTCTGCAACGTCGGTTTCCATTTGAGAAGAAGGCAGAGGGTTTGGTCGAAACGCATCCCTATAAATGAACCCAAAAAACTCCCTTTCGCTATTTGATAGTTCCCCTCACAAAAATCGGCCATTTGGTAAAACGGTGGACTTCAAAATGTTTGTATTTCGAAATCATCATTTTAGAGATTGTCTTTTTTGATTGAATTGTTAAATTGAGTTAGAAATCAACATTGTTTGAGAGTTCGCCTAATTTTTGGGGCCCTCTATTGGGTCAACCTTTTCTAATTGGGATTTCGATTCCCTTTGTTACAAAGTTTTTTTTGCTCTGTATTAATAAAAAATTTTTGCATCTGCTTTTGGGGTCAAACAATTCCTAATGAATTTTCGAAGTTCTCGTTTTTTTGATTTCTCTGGTTTGTTATCCTGTTTTGGGGTCAACAAGTTTCTAAAAGTGATCGGCCTTTAGGTCATCAAGTTTCAAATAATCAAAATACGCTTCAAATAGCTAAAAAAGTATGTTTGAAAATAAATGGGCCAAACATGCTTTTTTCAGTTTTGGGGTTTTTTAAATTTTTTTTTTTTTGTGAGCTTTAATTTTTTGGGGCCAATTGGTTTAAGGTTCTTTTGTTTCTGTGTTTCTGTTTCGTAATTCCTAATTTCTGGGGAAAAGTTGGGGAATTTTTTTGAACTACGAAAAAATATCAATCGAGGGTTAAGAATGGAGACCACGTATGTAACAAAAAATATAATTTTACAGGGGGAAAATAAAAACGAAAAAAAATAATTAATTCCATGCTGGAGCTTACATATTTTAGGGTTTTTGCTGAGTGGGTTTACTGTTATGATTCATGGTTTTTTTCAACAACTTACTCCCCAAAACTGTAAAATTAAATTTGAACTATGATACGGGTTTAGAGCTTTTATTTTTATAAATTTGTAATTACGTGGGTCATATTAAAATAAAATTAATAATTCAAACACAATAAAAAACACTAAATTCTATAGTTTAATTTTCGTAAGTGATACTTTGAATTACTTTATTCGTTCTTAAAAAAGATTACACTTATGTTCAAAATTTTAATAAAATCTTCACTTTTAAATGTTTTAAAACACACAAATTGTCCGTGTAAGCCCTTTTAATTTAAAAAAGGGGTGTGTGGTAAATTTCTAAAAAGTGTGATGATCTGTTGGAATAAATTTCTTTAGTTCTTTTAGGTGATCAAACTTTTGTTTGGTAATTTTAAACGCCCCTTTAACAAAGGGAAATATTTCAATGAGCAATTTGGATAGTCTTGGCCTTTTGGGGGTTTCAATATATGACCACCAAAATCAACCTTAAATTCTTTTTAAACCCTCTTATGTAATTTTTAAACACCTAAATTTTATTAACGAAGGATCTCCCCCTTTACGGCCTGGTCTAAATTTTTCATATTCCGGGGTCAGAAAAAACTCTTACAAATTCATTAGAGGGTAAGCTGTTTCATATGGGAAAGGGGGAGTCTTGTTCCTTTTTTTTAATCGACATATCATAAGAATAAATATTCATTTTTTCTGAGTTTTGTTTCTATTTTTGATGCACCGAGTCACATTCAGTGGGGGGGACCTCTTTCTAAATATTTTTTTATTTGTCACTTGTTTGCACAGTAAAACTTAAAAGAGCATTTGACAGTATTGCTTTTCAAATTTTTTATAGAGCAGCCATCACTATAAATAATAATTGGTACATCTTGTCCTGTACTTTTTTGAGAGAAAGTCCAAAAAACAAGTGGCAAAGTAGAAGCTATCAACCCACTTTCGTTTTTTTAAACCAAAAGCATTTAGCTAATGATTTTTAGTTGTAAAAAATGTAATTGTGAATTTTTTTGGTTTTATCATAAATACACTTGCTTTTATAAGGGTGAAAAATTTTAACTGCGCAGTCTACTGTTTTGTATATACATTTCTTTCACTGCATTTTCTTTACCTTAGATTTTTCTTCTCTGGCCCCCGGTTTTTTCTTGGATTGGTTTTCCATACCCTTATCCCAATTGTTTTACCGGTAGTACGCAGGTATCAATTGCTCTATTTTTGGTATTTATTTTATTTAAAAAGCTCAAAGGGGAAGTGACTGAGGGGTTTTTTTTTTTGTTTTAAAACACCTTTGCTTTTTATTCTTTATTATTTACTCACACTATCCTTTATTTGGGTTTTAAATATAGTTTATTAGGGGCTTTCCCACAAAATGGGGTGGAAGTTTTGATAAGGAATTTAAAAAAAAATACAAAAATTCCCTTCCCCAACTTATCGTTTGGAAAAATCGGATTCTTCTTTTCATTTAAATTTTTTTTGGCTAGCATGCATTCCTCATTGAAGTACTGCCCAATGGGTACAGTCCACCCTTTTTAAATCAAAAGTAACAAAAATAATTTTTTGCCCCAATGGTTGTGACATTTTGACTTTTAAAATGTAAATAGGGTTTTCCCCCCTCGTCTGAATATTTTTTTTGTTTTTTTTTGAAATACTTCATCACCACCAAAGAAGAGATGTAAATTTACGTTGGGCCCCGCTCCTTTCCAAAAAGTTTTAAATAGTTGGTTTCGGTTGTTTCAGAAACCTGATTACAATCCCGAACTTTTGCTTAAACACATCTTTTGGCTACAAAACAAGGTCCCACTTCCTTTTTTCTTTTTTTTCATGGTATGTTTCAATTTTTTTTCCTTTGATTCAAAGTATTTTCAACCTTTTTCCCCGTAAAAACTTTTTTTTCTTTTTGCCTTCCATTATTAGGATTGCCTTGTCCTTTTCTTTTCTTTTAGATTTTCTGTATTTCCTTGTGTTTAAATTTTTTCACTTAGGGGGTTTCCCGTTCGGACCGTCGGGTCAAATTTTTTTATGTTCTGTTGTTTTGATGATCCCCCATCCCCTATAAAGAGCACTTTGGTTAGTTCATTTCCCGGGTAGATCTTTTTATGGAGAATCTGTATCGAATTATTATTATTATTTTTTTAGCACGTCTTTTACCCGTTGGGGTTTTAACTTACGCTAATGTGTAATGGTAGGGTGATTGGAGATGAAAGAAGGACCTTCGTTTAACGGGAAACCAAACCCCGGTGGGGCCTGCATTCCACACTTCACAAGATGTCTTGTCGAGGGTAGGAAGGGTTTGGAAACCGATAAATCTGTGCGGGACCCAGGATTGAAACCCCCCCGCCAGCTCAAAGGGCTGACACTTTACCCCTAGCCCAGGTCACCGTATTTTAATTGTTTTTCTGGGTTTTTTAATTTTTTGTTTTAAATGGGGGACTATCCTGTTAACCAGAATTTTTTTCCCGCCCAAAATTTTATTAACTTCCCTACTATTTAATTGTCCCAAATTTTTTTTCTTATCTTAATAAAATATTCGACCGAAAGATCTGAACTTTTAATAATGGGAGCTCCAAAGTAAAGGTTTTTCCACCCAAAAAGACATCGGAATGAATTCCGCCCCTTGATCTTCGTTTCAAATTGTCTTTAATTGATGTATAGGGTTTCTTGACACATACAGAAGAAGTGGGTTTTGGAAAAAACCCCCTTTGTTCCTTTTTTAATCTTTTTTTTGGATCAGTACATTTGTTCTTTGTTCTTTTTTTTTTCCAAAAAGGGAAATGCAAATTTTTTTTCACCCAACCCGCTCGAGGTGGTGCATTCCTTTTTCCTCCACATACTGGTCTGTACATGACACTAGAATATCCCTAATTTTAATGTAAAAATTAAAAAAAAAGTTTTTATGAAATTAAATTTAAGACATGCTTAATGAAACCTTGGAGATAAAGGTTCTCAAATGTATTTTTTTTACTGCAGTTAACAGTTTTTTTCCTTAGTCTTTGGTCTCATTTGGGGTTTTCTTGTAAGAATGTTACGAGGTATCTTAACACTTTAAAAATAATTTTAACATCAGTTATTCTTACGTGGTTCAAAAGAAAACGCAGCTTTTTTTTTCAATAATTTGATGTCCCTAAATATTTTTTGTTAAAAAAGTCAGATACGGGTCTCAGCTCTTAACCCTCATATGTCTTGAGATATTTTCAAAGGCCAAAAAATTATTTTATATTTTAGTTTTAAAGTCTTTTTATGCGTATACAACATTTAAAGAAATTAAGTTACTATAGTTAGTGATATTTTTTAACATACATATTTTTTATTTTAGTATAAAACAACTTAAGGTTTTCACATTTTTTTTGTCTACATGCTTAGAGTCCCAAAATTGGGGTTTATTTTTTTAAATTCCTTTGAGCAAAATAAAAAGCTAAAAACCCAAATTTATTTTTTTTATATTTATACCTGTATTGAAGATGGGAGAAGTCATTCTTTTCCCAACATCTCTCGGTTTGTTCCCGACTGAAAATGGCCCTTTCGGTTGTACTCCGGCATACATTTCAATATTATACGTGTAGAACACACTGGAGTACACCATTGCATACATTTTAATCCCGTATTTCCTTGGCTCTTTGGGGACGTATTGAATAAATTGGGCATCTTTCTTGAAATCCTAGTTTCTCATCATTGGTAACGTTTTCACCAAGTTAGTAGCACTTTTGGCAGTTCTCAACGAATTCTTCATAAAGTTTCTCTTACGGGTGCTAGGCGACGTTTTTTCAGTATTCTCTGGTTTATATGTCATCAAAGGGGATACATCGCATCAAAATAGGAATCTCTTCAGACTCATGACCTTTTTGAAAGCGTTCATTTTCCATAATTCTAGAAGATTTAGACGATTGGGTGGTAAACCCCAGCTAAATGTAGTAATCCAAATAGAGATTTAATTTCAATTTCATCAGTTTCTCTGGCGATTTTTCTTTGAAAAAACCTAAATTTTATTACTAACTAGATACCAGTATGCATGCCAGTATTCGGCGAAACCCTACTGGCTAGTTTTTATTTTAAGGAATTCCTTTCCGAACTTTTTAAATATTTATTTCTGTGCACGTCCATGAGTAACCGCTTGGATGTTGTGCACTTCGTACTTAAAGAATATCATTATAACAGAGCTTAGTCGTCAACGGTAGGGAAACAGCAACTAAACACTATTAGGGAGGCTGAAGATCATCCTTACTGGTAAATTTCCCAAAAACCCCCCTGGGTTTCTGACCGTATGTCGGGTTATGGGTTTTCGACTGCGGATTCATCTAGTGATCGGGTCAAAGGTTTACCTACATAAAGGCCTAGGCTAGCATAGTCAGTTTTTGGGGTCAGGACAGCAAGCACGATTGTCATTGCTTTTTCCGATTGAACAGCCAAGACCGACAGCAAGAATAATCCCGTAGAAATATTGTTAAAGGCCCTTTGGGTACAAAAAAATACTGCCGAAAGCATTAATCCCAGTCGTAGGGTGAGCAATCTTGAGTCCACGCGGGCCCAAACGCCGAAAAAAAAACCCTGAATTTGGAGCGGGCGTCCGTCAAAAAAGATACCCTGCCCCACGAGTATTCCAGACGTCGGCACCCCTGTAGAACTAGGCGAGCCATGCCAAAAAGTAATATAAAACCATCATCAGTAATTTAAAACGCATGTCCGTCTTAACAGGCCAGGAAGGTGTCCCCTAAAAAGAGGACCCACCACGCTCCAGTGTATATACGAGCGGAAGCGTCCTACGAGGCTGTGTTAGACTTGTCTTTACCGAGGTAGCATTTTCCAAGGCCCTGCTAAGTCATCTATATTTGCCACGCCACAGCAAAAAACTCCCACCATGTAGCGTAGGGCGTCTAAAATGGAGGTTGAAGCTATGTAAATCGCGAAGTCAGGCCGACCAAGCTGGTGGAACACCCGTAAACTGTACCCGGGGTGCTAGTATCTGCGTGGGTGTTGGCATGCACCTGGGGCCCTGGCGTCTTTTGAAATAGCAATGACTGTGGCCCACATTCCAGGAATGGCCATAACCGCTATGGTTATGCATATCCCGAGACCAATAAGACCAAATGTAGAGTTTCCACCTACACCAGGCACTATTCGCATTAGAAAGGCTAGATAGACTATTATAGTGACGCTCTGCATGCTTGAACCGTATGAGGTACCATGTAAGAGCCAGTTAAAACACTTTTTCCCTTCATAAAAGCTTTGGGACGCATTAAGCTGCATGAAATATTACTCCCTTTTCGCCAGGGCACATCTCATAGAAATTTTTAGAGGGTTCATCGGACCGACATGACCCTTTTCCCAAGTTCCAAAATATTTCGGGTGCTATTGCAGTCCCTCTCGGGGATGGCTTTGGGGAATGAGTTGTTTGTGTTCTTCTTTAACCTGCCATCCAATTAATGCTGGTTCAATGCCTGATAAAGATGGGCTATTTGCAAAATAACCATAGAATAGTTTGGAAATGAGCCTGCTTAACATATTCCACAAAACATGCAGTAGTTGGTGGCTGCGAAGAGAAAAGCGCTCGCAGCTGGCCTCTCCAATTTTATTTCCCCCCAGTGAAAAACTCTGGCTTCAGTCATATTACGCATTTTCTACAAAACCCGAAAAAAACAGCAACAAATGTTGTGCTTTTTTATAACTTCTGTCTAATGTCGTACGACCCCATTTTCTTTTTAAATATTTAACAGCTGGGGGAAAAATTTTAAAACTCTTTCTTCTTTATTCCGTATAATGGGAAAAAACCCTAAGTGTTATCTTTCAGAAAGGGGTGTCGAATTGTTTTGACCATGAGGGCACATTTAACCCTTGAAAATTATTAGGGGGGCCCCATTTCAGAAAGTTTTGTATTGTTACAAAACTAAGTGAAAAAAAATTTTCTCAATTTTTTTAAAAATTTTTACTATAGCAAAAATAAAAAATTAAAATTTACATAAAATGTAAAAAGGGTTGTACTTTATTTTTCTTAAAAATAAATGAACTTTTATATTTGCAGTAGTTTGGGAGAGACTTTAGTCACGCGCAATCGCTGTCACTTTTCCCTCCCACAGCGCACATCGCTCGTCACTCTTCCTCCCCAGCGCAAAATCGCTCGTCACTCCTATCCTCCCACAGCGCACATCCCCTCGCCCTCCTTTTTTCGACAGCGCTCATCGCTCGTCACTCTTATCTTCGCAAACAAACTCGCTCGTCACTCCTATCTTCGCACAACGCACATGGGCTCATGGAACAGCCTGTGCATATTGCGCAGATCGCTCATCGCTTTTCGTACCCGGCTAAAAAAACCTGTCTGCACGGAGCATTCCTTTTATTTTTTTATTTAAAAAAATTTAATTCTAAGATTTTAAATTTTAATTTTAAAATATTTATTAAAACGGAAAAAAAAAAATCTTTGACGTAGTAGTGTGGCAAGTAAGCAGCGGCAAAATGTATAGCCTCTTGTCCAGATTTAGGAGTACTTTAGGGAAATTAAACAAAGTGCAATGAACAACACTGAGGGTTTGCTTTGACCTGAACCAACCAATTAGAACACCACGCACATTGCACAATTCTTCACAAAAACAAACCGGTTTGTGTTTGGTCAGAGTGAAGTGGGTAGAGTGAGGGGCGCGGATGGTCGTGCGTATCTTACGGATACACGTATAGATTAAACTCACAGCAAGCCATAAAACACACGAATTAAAAGTAAAATGACAATAACATATATCAGTATTTATTTAAACTCATTCGTAAGGGTATAAACTGATATAAAAATATTTTTGGTCCATAAGATGTCTTAAAGTTTTTAGTGTCCCCTACAATTGGAAGGTCATATTAACTGTTTCTGCAAATAAAAATAATTATTATTAATAGATAACTTCTACAAGGCTCTAGGGAACAATTAAAGTTACAGTCCCCACTTTATACAATAAACAAAATTAGGGTTTCCGGGAAGTAGGGTGAATATCAAGTGCTATAGAACATACAAAAAATATTGAAAATGTAATTCTTTTTTTTACAAAAACAAGAGTAACTTCTCCCATTTATGTATGAAATTATTATCCCCAAAAGACCACCCAGGCCGCGTGGCAACGAGCAAAGCTTCATTGGGTTCTCGATGACGCGTCCACAAACATCTGGGGGGATGCCGTTAATAAATAAAACCCGGTTAATTTAACTCTTCAATTGGTGTATTGTTTGTGGTTTGTCTTGTCCACGTACACTTTTGATTTCACAAATCCCCACCAAAAAAAATCGCAAGCGTAAGTAAGGTCGCTTGATATGGCCGGCCATTCTTGTGGTAGTCACACAAAGAGAGAACTTTATGAGTACACTTTTCATTCAGCAGAGCATGCGTTTCACGGGATGTGTAACATGTCGCACCATCTTGTTGAAACCAAATATCGTCATTTTTATCAATAAAAGGAAAAATCAATCAGAAAGCATGTTTCGGTAACGGTCGCCGTTTTACAGTGACGGCAGCGCCCTCTCAATTTTCAAAAAAGTACGGGCCCATCACTACTGCCCAGACCCACACAGTCGTGCGTTGTGGATGCCTCTCGTATTCCCCCAGTCACCCGCGGATTTTCGTTACCCCAAATTCTGCAGTTCTGCTTATTGACGTACCCAGTGAGGTGGAAGTGCGACACAGTCTTGCGTTGTGGAAGCCTCTCATATTCCACAGTCACTCGCGGTTTTCGTTACCCCAAATTCTGCAGTTCTGCTTATTGACGTACCCCGTGAGGTGGAAGGCGCCTCATCGAGAAAAATATTATTTTGGGAAGTTCTTTTTCTCCGCTTGTCGAGTCAAGACCCACTGAGCAAATCGTTTTCCTTTCCAGATCTCAGCTTCAACTCCGGTAAGTTGAATCTTGTACCATGCATTTTCAATTTTTTGAAAGGATTTCTAAGTGAATTTGGTGTAGATTAAATTGTTGGCTCTTGGGCGAACCATTTTCTGGGTCTTCGGCACATTGTCACGAAACCAGCAATGCTTTCTTGTGTTCGAACAAAACGGGGTGGCCTGTGTTCTTAACTTTGAAAAAGAACCCTTGTCTCAAATTCTGAATGATGACTCGGGTGGCAGCTTACGTCCGAGTGTCACAGAAATTCACGAACGGTTTCCCGTGGGATTTTCAATGTTTTTGTAAAAACTTTTTATCATTTGGGATACGTTTCAGTTGTCTCTGCCCCATGATTCACCAACATGGGGGTGGGGATTTGATTCCTTCGTCCGAAACGAGGAAGAGTATTTGTTGAAAAAACTCAAACAAAAATGCTCACCACACAAAAGTACAGATATAATGGAAGGATCGCAGTAATAAACGAAAAAACCATGGTTCCCAAACCGTAATGAAAAAATGGCGCAAAAGTCAAATTTCGCCCTTCTTTCCGGACATCATTTATAATACAACTTTAGAAACACTAAACAAGTAAACAAAAAAAAAAACCTACAAAAATAAATTGAAAAATAAAAAAAATCTATTTTTTTTAAAATAGGTAAAATAAGGAATTTGAAACAAATAAAAGCAAAATAATCTAAAAAAAATTCTGGAATTAAAAAAGGGAAAACAAAAAATTGTTTTGGAAATTATAACAAAAGCCAACTTTTGGGGACTTTTAAATAATTGCCACCCACTAAAAATGTTTTTTGAATGCTGAAACATAAAAATTTTTCCCAAAACTCAAAAGGAAACCGGGTTACTCGGTTCGTTTTCTTGTAACAAGGGGGGATTTTTTTTTTTTTCTCAGGTTGTAAATTTTCTTTGTCCGAACATATTTCTTTTCTTTAAATTTTCTTGAAAAAGCTCTCCAGTGACCACTCGCTAGTAGTATTAGTGCGATTATATCTTTTTAGTCCTGCTATTAAAATAAATTGCATTATACTATTTACGCACTGTTATTAAAATAATTTTGATGGTCTGTGATGAGGTCACCTTGGTGATGCCGTAAACCGTTGTGGTGACTTCCCGGATTTGGGCACTTATTTTGAATGAATTAATTAAAAGGCCGAGGTTGGAGGGGGGTCTATGCTAAGTATAGTGACGTTTTAAGTATTGGACGTCACCTGTGTGTAGGGTGACGTTCCGGGAAAAGGGAAGGGGTTAGTTTTAAAAGTCAGCGCAAGATAATTTCTGTTAGACAAGTTTAAGTGTAAGAATTTTAACAGTTTTTAAAAGTTTGTTATTTTTTTTTCAAATTAAAAAATTAAAAAAATAGACTATATTTTAACGTTTTATGGTGACTCCCGGAATGATTAGACGTCACATGATTTGAATGAATAAATTTTTATTATTGGGTTTAGAGGCCCATCGACACATCGGGTCATTAGGGCCTTTGGGAAAATATTTAAAACATAATAAAATCCCCTAGGGGGGAAATATAATCTTCACCACCGAGACACTCCATGGGAGCTCAAAATGGGCTCAAAATACAATTGGTAAAAAACCCGCTAAAAAAAAAAACAGGGGTTCACTTAAAAAAAACAAAAAAAAACAATTAAAACAATATATTGTTAAAAAGACAAAATAACATGTTAAAATAGTTATTTTTTAAAGTTTGTTAAAATGGTAAAACGACAAGACAAACACATTAAAGTATACTAAAAAGTTAAAAAGGTCTCAATATAGATAAAATCCAATGACCACTTTATAAAAGTGCTCAAAAAGGGACTAAAAAGATTCGCCTGGGTATAAAATGGAGTAAACAAATAAAATCCTTCACCTGTCGCATAATAAAAAACAAGGTACCTTTAAAATCTGGCCAGGGGAAAAGGGGCATATCTGCGACACTCCACCAAAATGTGGTGAACAAGGGGGGCATCGCAAATTCACACACTGGGGGTGGGTCCCCCCGATAAAAATCCGTGGTTTGAAATGTATGC
The DNA here is from genome assembly GCA_039000515.1 of Timema cristinae. Lineage (NCBI taxonomy): Eukaryota > Metazoa > Arthropoda > Insecta > Phasmatodea > Timematidae > Timema > Timema cristinae. The sequence continues at coordinate 11,190 of JBCFYV010000804.1, forward strand.
CCGACGCGGGGTCTCGTCACGGTGACCTCCCTCTTCTAGACTTTCTATAGAAGAGGGCCCTCGCGACACACCCTCCCCGATGGGCCGCAGCTTGTTCTGACGGGGTCGAGACCCCTGCTTGTCCGGTCGTAACACTCCACGCCAACATAACCCTTAAGATCTAAAACATGACACCCAAACTCGCCTCCAGGGAAGCTCGCTTCCTTGGCTGCCTGGGCCGCCCGTTCATTCCCTGGAAGACCAGCGTGACCAGGAATCCAGAGAAAAGGCGACCCGGGTGCTTAATGAATCAATTTTTAAAATTTTTTCATATATTATATGCACGAGGGGATTCCGGGAATAAAGTGGGGACAAAGCAAACAGAGAAACCATGGAATCCGTGCAGATGAAAAGAACGGTGACTATTTCGATATATAAAACACAAAGATTTAAAAATGGCATACAATTCAGCCGTAAAAAACACTGGTTTCTTTGGGTAAACCAATTTAAAATTGGATCCTTCCACAACAAAAGCACATCCCACGGAGGCTCCAGATTTTGAGCCATCAGTGTAGATTCGCTCAAATCCGAGAAAGCGAGTGGAGAGGAGCTCATTAAAGGTCCTCTCATATACAAAGTTTGGGGTGGTCGCTTTAGGAATTTGGGCAAGATCAAAATGGCATTTCGGAGAGCGTATTTCCGGGGAGAAACTCGACCTGGTGATATGGGATAGCCTTTGGCAGCACTATCCCACACGTGTCGAAAACCGATAGCACCCGGGAAATCCCAACCGGCCTTGTACAAACCCATTTGGTTTCATACAAGACACGGTTGGGGGGATTAAAAACGGGCGTAGGCAACATGATCTGGCATGCAATGAAGTTTCGACACGTAAGATGCCAAAGATAAGACCGCCGGTAAAAAAGAGGGGCTCCCCGGCGTCGGAAACAGATGCTGACGACTGGACTGGTACGAAAAGCACCAGTACCAGTCGAATGCCAGCATGGTGGACGCTAACGAGCATCTTTAACGTTTGAGGTCAAAGCGGAACCATATACAAAACATGCCGTTAATCAAGTTTTGATCTCACCAAGGCCCTATAGAGGCGAAATCAAGGTTTCCCTATCAGCACCCAAGAGCGACCACTCACAACTTTAAGTAAATTCAAAGCTTTAACACACCTCACTTTCAGTTCTTTGATGTGGGGATCCAAGTTAGTTTAAAATCGAATAAAAGTCCCAGAAACCTTACGGTCTCGGAGACAGGTAAAACACGTTGTTCATTAAAATATTGGGGCTGGCTGTATTCCGCGTAATCTATGGAAGTGGAACGACAGTCGTCTTGGCCGCAGAGAAGCGAAAGCCATTACGAGATGCCCAAAAACCATAGATTTTTTTACAGCGATTTTGTATCTGTCGTTCAGGCCCCTGTGGAGACTTGATAAAACTGCAATAAATTGCGTAGTCATCCACAAAAAGGCATGAACAACAGTGAGCGCGGGTTGTCCACAATACTATTTATCCCGATAGCGAACAACGTACAGCTCCGAATACTACCCTGAGGCCCCCCCATTTTCTTGAATAAAATCATCGGAAAAAGGGTGTTATTCAACCTTACCCGGAAGTGTCTATCCGCATAAAATTGGATATAAAAGAAGGAAGGTTTCCTCGAAACCCCAGTTAAAAAGCTTTTTTCAAAATGCCGTACCGCCAGGTGGTATCGAAACGCTTTCTCCAGATCGAAGAAGACAGCCAGAAGATGCTGCTTATGGAGAAAAGCGTCACGAATAGCCGTCTCTAACAGACAAGGTGATCCACCGTGGATCGGGTTTCGGCGAAAACCCCCATTGAATATTTGATGCGATTGCGGATTCTAAATACCTATAATCGCTTATTAAATTTTTTTTTCCAATATTTTACACACAAACTAGTTAAAGCTATCGGTCTATAGCAGTTGGCTCTAATTTTTCCTTGCCATTACACAACTATTAAAGCATCGGTCTTAGCTAGTTTCCTAAATTTTTCCTTGCCATTTTTATATAGGTAAAAATGTTGCTTGCCTCCTAGTGGGGGAACTGATGAATTCCCAAACACTATTATAGAGGTCTAAAGAAATGCCCGTCCCCGGGAGGGGGGGGCTGACCAACATCTCGTAATGAATGTCGTCTGGGCCAAGGCTGTGTGCCGGCCCGGGACAGGGGATAGGTCAGTTCTCTTTGGTAAGGGGGGTTATAATCCTCCCCCCGCTTTGGCCAAGTCAATAGCATGGCGCTGATATTCTTCTTATGAACTGCGAACTCGTTAGTGTAGCTGCGTGAGAAATAGCGGGAACTTCGAGCCCAATAATTTTCGATCTCCACAGGGGAGGAGACACGTGAACCGTTCGACATGAGGGCAGGTATATTGTTGTTGGAATTGTTGCTTTAAAGTAATTTACGGATATTTTCCCAAACCTTAGTTGTGGGAGTGGATATTGTAAGGGTTGAAATAAATTTTATCCAAACTCTTTCTACCCTTTACGAATGACACGGTGACTCGAGCCGTAGAATCGGAATGACTCCCTTCTCCAGAGTAGGGGCGTCGGTGAAAAAGACGTAGGCCCTTCGACGGTCAGAAATAGCCAACCGACATCCTGTCCACCAGGGAACGGGACGGTGGGGCGGATTTGGCGAGGATTTTGGGGTGGAGGCCCTCGCCGCCCCGATGACCGTCGAAGTAAAATACCCAGCTTTACATCGACGTCAGGAGAAGGGATTCGTGGAAAACGGCGAGCCGCGGAATTTTTCCCAGTCGGCACGTTTAAGAAACCCATTGGGGTAACCGTGCTGTACTGGGGGATCTGAATTTGTGAAAGCAGAATGGGAAAGTGCGCTGCCACATAGGTCCAGTGAAAAACCCCCCAAAAGGGAAATGAGAGCAATCCCGGGGCTACATAGGGCTAGGTTTCGATGGCGGGGGAATACACCATTAAAGGTGGGAAGTGTGGGGGGGGTCCCCGGGTGTTCTTTAAACCCGGGTTTTCCCCAAAAACCCGAAAATTTCCTTTCCCACCAACCCCCGCGGGTGTCTTTTAAAATTCCCCCCCAAAACCGGAAAATGCGCTTTTTTTTTAAAGTCCCCCAAAAAGAGGAAAATTGGGGGGGGGGAAGTTTTTTTAAAGGGGGCCCCTCTAGGTCCTCTTGGAAACATTAAACCGGGGGGGGTAAATGAGGATAGGGTTTTCCCCCATTAGGAAAGGGAGGCTTGACAGCAATCACTTGGAGATCAGGAAAAATATTTAAAAACTTTTTGATTTATTTGCAGTGCAAATTTTGCCCACCCCTCCCCCTTTGCCCGATCAAAGAGTGGCTTGTCGGTACGATATACATCGTACCCCCGAAGCATCGGTTTGTCAGTTGGGCGGAAGGGGGTTTTCCTTTGCCAACACAAGATGGGAGGATCCCAGGGAAAAAAAATTATTAGTTTGATTTCTTCTACACGACCCCTTTAAAAAAACCCCTACAATTCCATTGAAAAGTAGGACTTATCAAATTAATATAAAATTTTTAATTAATTACCCTCAAAAAATCCAAAACACTATCTTTTAAAAATAAAAAATTTATTGAGGATTTTTTTTGGGTTTCCCTCTTGCTTTTCCCAAATTCTCTTTGGACCCCCCGCTTCAGGAGAGTTTTTTTTGTTTGTCCTGTGGGGAACGGGGGTCTGGGTTTCCTTACCCCAAAGGCTTTTTTTTAAAAGCCCCTTCCCAAACGCTTTTTTTTTTTAAATAATTTTTTCGGCGGTCCCTTGCTGGTCCTTACTAAAGGCACCAGGGGGGGCCTCGCCTTTGCAAACCTCACCTGTACCACCACCCCCATCCCGACCTTCCGGGAAATTTCCCTGGGGGGCGGGGTTGAGCGGCTCGAAAACGGCCCGGGAAAAAACGGGGTTTTTAGGACCCTGAGGAAAGGGGCCCCGGGGGGCGACCCCCGTTTGGGGGCCCGGCGGGGCCCCTCGAGGAGGGCCCTTGGGGGGGGGGCCCACGAGGAAGGCTGGGTTTGGGGGGTTCCCCCCAAAAAGGGGGGCCCCGGGGGGCGTCCCCGGGGTTTGGCCTCCTTGGGGGGTAAAGGTGGTGGGGGGGCGACTTCGGCGGAGGGTTTGCCCCGGGCCCCCTTTTTACAAATTTTTGGGGCACCACCATAGATGGGTGCTGGTTGTCTTTGGGGAGTGTTTTTTGGGAAGGTTAGGGGGAACAAAGGGGGCACAGGGTCGTGTATTTCTTGGGGGTTGGCAATTTTTAACCGCACAAAGGCATTGGGGCAAATTTATTTTTCCCTGGTTTACAATCTGACTATAAGAGGTCTGAAAAAACCGGGAGCTTGATTTTGGATTTTTTTATTCCTTGCGGGCCGGGGGCTTTTAAAGGGTTTTTTTCACAGGGGTCTCCAGGCTTTTTTCTCCCCTTTCCCAAATTTGGACAGGTACGAGACCAAGCAGAATGCGCCCTTGCATTTTGCCCGCAGAACCTTAGGAGACTCACAGGGTTGTATCGTGAGCCTCTTGTCCGCAATCCGCACGGGTTTGGGCCCTTCCACGGCATCTCAGTTTCGAAATGCCCAAATTTTCCTGGCATGAAAGCAGGGGGGCCGGGTTTGGGGAACGGTAAATGGCCTGACTCTAAAAAGCACAGGGAAAACCCCCGCTCCAAAACCTTTTTTGGGGAAAAAAAGGGATGGGGGGTCGAAAATTTTTGGGATATAGGGTATCCTCCTTCTTCCCCTTCCCCGTTTTTTTTGGGGTAATGATACGGTAGACCTCGGTGACATGCTGAGGGAAAGCCCCTCAAAAGATATCCTCAATGCTTACGCATTTCGAGGTCAAAAAAAGTGCCCTCCCTTGCAAAAACATTAAAGGAAAACCTGTAAAGGTTTTCCAAACCTTTTAAACCGGGTTAAAATTGGATTTCGTATTGTCAACGGGTTTTTCCCGGAAAAGGGATGGCCATTATATTTGAAGACTGTGGGGGTTTCATTTCGGGGGGCTGAATCATGATGGTGCCAACACGCATTTTTCCTTATTGAGACTTCCGATTTGGGGCCTGCTCCATTTATCCTCTTTCGAGGAAAAAGGGGGGCTGACACGTTTAAAGGCCCTTCAGTTTCATTCACCCCCGAGACTTCCCCCTTTTTGTAGGGGCCCCGGGGCGGGTAAAGGTTGCCAGCAGGGTTTGGAAAGTACGATGCAAGGGCGACAAAATTATGGGCCCAAAGGCCGAAATTTTGGGGGAAACCAAAACACAGTACTCGGATCGTAGCCCCAGGGGGATCCAAGTTGGGTTCTACCACTTAGGGCCCCTGTTAACTCTATACGACGTTTAGAAAAATGCCAAATTTTGGGCATTAAAGGGAAGGCATCCCGGGGGACGGGGAGGGGTTTCCGTCGCAGAAAATTTTTGGTTTTTGGGGAAAAAGTCCCAAATTTTTAGGGCCGGGGGCCCTCAGGGAACGAAAACCGATCTTTTCCCCCAAAAGTAGGGTACCCGGTTTTAATTTGTAAATCCCTTTAAGGCCCTTTACAAAGGTTATTGAAACCCGGCGCATTTTTAAATTTAGGGCCCCTCAAGGCGGGGTGGGTATCCAATTTTAAAAAAAAGGAAAAAAGGCCGGGTTGGGTTCCCAAAAAAAAGGTTTCGTCAACGGAAAGGGCCCAAAAAAGGCCCTTTTCTTTTTTTTTGGCAAGGAAAAAAAAAAATTTTGAACGGTGGGGGGAAAGGGGGAAAAGGAAAAAGGGTTTTAAGGGTAAAATAAAGCGAAAAGGGGGAAGGGGGGAGGGGGGGAAAAAAAAAGGGGGGAAAAAGTAAAGGGAAGAAAAAATGATTTTTGGAAAAAGGAAAGATATAGGATGGGTTTTGGGTCCCACACGAGGGTACGTCCTGCATAGAAAAATCCCCTTTTAGTCGCTTTTTTACGACAAGAAGGGGGTTTCTGCGGGACTATTCTAAACCCCGTCCCGCAAAAGGGGGGAATTGGGGGGGGGGGAAAAATAATAAAAAAGTGCCGAGGTTTTTGTTGGGGGTATTTTTTTTTAAAATTAAAGGAAACCCCTTTGAAAAAATTAATTAAAATTAATTACACTAAAAAAATTTATATTGGGTTTCTTTAAAAAGGGGATATATTTTTTAAAAAGGAGAGGGAAAATTATTGAAATTTTTTTTTAAAAAAAAGTTAAAAGGGGTTTTTTTAAATTTTTTATTTTTAAAAATTTTTACATATTTTTAAAATTTTTTTTATTTTTTTTTCCCTTTAAAAAAAAAATTGTAAACAAGTGTTTTATAGTCAAAATAAAGGGATTGGGGTTCGGTTTGGGGCTTTAAAACGTTTGGAGGGGGTTTGTCTATGGCTGGGGAAAATTGGTTGGGGGGGGTTGGTTTTTTTTCTGGGGGGGATTTATTTTTGGGGTTTTGGGGGTTTTTTTGGCCGTTTTTAAGGTTGTTAAGGGTTTTTTCATGGCAAGGATTTTTAAAACCCCCCTCTATTGGTTCGTTGGGGTGTTGACCCCGTTTTTTTATTTGAGCCCATACCGCCCCCCCTTTTAAGAAAAAAGGGTTGGCTTTGCCTAAAGGGAAATTTTTCCCCGAGGGTTTTAAATTTGGAAAGTAGTTCTACCTTCAAACGGGGGTTTTCCCCCCCTCCCGTTTAAAGTGGGGGATAAAAATGTTGAAAAAGTTTCCCCTTTAGCTCGGGGGGGACAAAAACTCGGGTTAAACTGGCGTTTAAAGGGGGGGGGTGGCCCTGGCGCGGAAATTTTTAAAAACCCCCCCCTTTTGGGGCTTTTGGGGGGGGAGTTATGGTTCCCCGAAACTCGCCCCCCCACGTTAGTCACCTCAAGGCCCCGTGGGTTTTTTTTTAGGTTTAAATCCGCGCCCTGTGTAAAGGGGCGTGTGTGTTTACCTGTTTTAAATGTAAATTTTTGTATATAATGGGAATGTTTTTTGGGAAAAATTTTCATAAGGGGGTTTCCCCTTTATAATTATGGACATTTTAAATTTTTTATTAGGGGGAGGCCTACCCCAATTTCTAAATGTTTTGGGGGCGTAAAAGACTAAGGACTTGTATTTTAAATTTTTGAGCTGGGAAAAAAAGTGAGGAAATTTAGGGGAAGGTTTTGCCCAAAATTTTTAAAAAAAGAAAAGGACCCCTTTTGCAGTGTTTTTTCCTTTTTAGAACCTCTGGGGTTTCCTTTCTGTGTCTACTTTTAAGGGGATAATCTCTTGTGAAAAGGGGGCGCCAAGGGGGGCCCAAAAGATCGACTGGCCCCAATGGCCGGGCCCTTTCCGGAAAACCGGGGTTCGCCTTGTGGTTTTATATTTGGGATTTGTTTTGGTTTAATGGGGCCCTGTTTGTTCCCCAGAAGAGGTTTTTCTCCTTTTCCCCCCCCCTCCTGGCCCTTTGAGGACGAGATGGGAAAAACAGTGCCCGGGTACCCCAAGATTTTGGGTGCTGGCCCCGGGCTGTCATGTGCAAAGGGTTCCCCTTTCTTTTATTGGGGCCTTCAAAACGGGGGGGTTTTGGGGGTGTTTTTTGGCTTTTTTGTGTGAAGTTTTCCCCCGCCCAAAGAACGGTTTTTTGGGGGCTGCCAGAGCGCCCGGGTACCGAAAAAGGGGGCCACGGCTTGGCGGTTTTTTGGGGAGCTATCCCGTGGCCTCTACAAGGGGTTTTATGGTGGAAACCCTCTCCCCGGGTTTCCAGCTGCTGACGACAGGGAAGGTACCGCCCCGCCGGGGTTAAAACCCACTGCTGAGGAATCCTTTTTGACATCCCCCGGGGTCCCGGGGGGGAGGATTTTAAAAGAGTTACACCAACACTACCAACCCGGGGGGCCCCCCTTCCCGGAAAGCCCCTCGCATAGCATAATAATCACTTAAATGAAACACCCCCCACACGAGTAAACTGGGGCTGAAATGAGCGACGCGTCCGAAATTGACCTCTGAGAGGGCCCAAAAACCCTGTCCCGCTTTAACAAGGGAGTAAGTGGGGTGACTGCTAATTAGTATATATAGAAGGATCCGGGGCTTACGGTTACAATTAGCATGTCACCCTCTTAGAGAAACAAATCATTGAAAAAGGGGATAAAATTTAAATGACTGGGACCAAGAGAAACAATTTAATAATTTTGGGCCAAACGAAATTTATTTTAACCTTTCAAACAATTCTAGCTAGATTTTCACTTATAAAAAATTTTTTTTTAAAATTAACTTTTCCTCTAGGGGTAACTTTAGTGAGAGCTTCCCCCCAAGGGCTTTAACACTTCATCTCGAATTTCCCTATCGGGGGGCCGGTGTGTTTTTTGAAAGGGTTTTTTGCACTGCGCCCATACCAATTCTATAGTTTTTTGGTACTGGCGTGCTAGGGAGGAGACGAGAACTTGGGCCCCTACTCGTTGTCATTTCATAAATTTTTGAAACCTGAATAATACAACAGAAATAGGGGCCAATTTTAAATATTTACACAAAATTTTTGGGTATGAAAATATGAAGTTACATTTTGGGGCAGTCATCTCAATTATGATTACGTTTAATTTAGCTAGTGAGAATTTAAAATCCCCTTTTTTTTGGTTTTTTTTGCTAAGGCTAGGGCCATCACTCCCCCTTCAGAGCCAGTGGATGGAAAAAATACCTTGCTTCTGAAGCCTTTCTGCATTTTATCTTTCCCCCAACCCTTGTTGGTAATTTTTACCCTTTTCTATCCAATTAATAGTGCATCATTCTTAGCAAAAACCCTAAGCTACACCATTTAGAGCTAGATAAAACATAAATCTAAAAAATAAAATTTTAATGAAAATATTTGAATGAATTGTATCTTAACTTCATAGAAATACTTTTTTTTAAGCTTAAATTTTTAGATATTTAAAAAAAAAAAAAAAATTTGTATATGTTTAATAATTTGAACAAACAGAAAGGGAAAATTTTTTATTTTATAAATTTTTTGTTCAAACTCCTTAAAGACATGTAGTATCCGAATTCATCTGGGTTGAAACTGTCAAACGCTTTGTGTTATGTATTATTTTTAAAATATTTTTAACTTATGAACCTCACAGAATGGAATGGGGCGTTTTTTCTAGAACAGCGGAAGGCCCTTCAGACTGGGCAGACTTTTTTTCCCCCTGTTTCGAATTTCCCCCATTATTCGCCATGGTGTCACCCGTAGTCTTCTTGGATGCAAACACAGGCTGGCCCCTTCAAAAAAATTTTTCTTAGCCAGCATGAAAAATAAAAAACCTTTTTTGCCATCATTTGTAGAACGCTTTTGCAAGTAAATCTGGGGGCCCTCCCAAAGCTTAGTTACTGTCCCTGTCGATATCATAAAACCATATAAATTGAAATAGACAAAGAAAAATGTACAAACTACCTCAATTTAAAAACATACCCTGTTTTGTTTGAAAAAATTTAAAAAAATAAAAACATAATTTTACAGTCATCATTGATTAAATTTTACTATTTTTTAGTATTTTCAATACCTTAAACAAAATCAAAAGTAAAAATGCATGTATATGAGTTAAAGGAACATATTTAATTGTTTTTTGTAACTACTCAATACTTTTTCCCCCTGCCAAAATCAGGCATGCTGTGTTGGATTCAAATTTATTTTGGCAAAATTTATGTTTTATGTTTTGTAACCTACCTGGAAGTAATATAACAAAAAACAACGAATTTAACACAATGAAGAAAAAAAAAATTTTAACTTTGGAATTGGGCTTAAATTAAACCTTTTGAAATATCCGGGTTTATAAAGGGAAAAAAAAATTTCATCCCTGCAGACATTTTTTAAGGGATTCTCGTAGAAAAACATATTCTTTTAGCACAAATTTTTGGGCTCTTCCTTTAATGCTTTCTTCCGTTGTCTGAATCCATTTAAAGCCCATAATTTTTCAGCAAATTTTTTTGTGACTTTTTTCCTTTGAAATCTATTTCACGTCTCTGAGGCCCCGATAAACGGTACCCAAGGACACATGTTTTCCTAGAATTACCGATAAAAGGCATTGAATGGAATTTTGCCTTCGAAAAAAAAAAATTACAAATAACAGCTGTAAAAGCTGTGCAAAAATTTTATAATACAATTTATCATCAATTTTTTTTTGGGGACAAGCATTCTAAATAAAAATTATTAGCTCATATTTGTGAAAAGGCAAAGGAAGGGGTAAAGACCCAAAGATTTTTTGTAATATTCACAAAACCCTCCCTTTGATGATACATTCTATAGATAATTTGACTATTGAATCTTTTGTAAAATCATCTACGCTTTAGCTGAAACCCCAGGAATTTGGGTTTTTTTTATTCTCTTCTTTCCAGGTCCAACTTCTTCAATTTTTTTGCCACAATAACTAAATCAATTTTAGGCAAGATTATTCACAAAAATGTACACAAAAAAAAAATTATAAATAATTTTTAATAAAGGTGATTGGGGGGAAGGGGGAATGTGTTTTAAAAATCATACAATACGATTTTTTTTTGGGAAAAACAAATGATGGGGGCCTTTTTAACTAAATTCCCAACCCCCGCATCCACTAAAAAACCAGAAAATTTTTTGGGGTATTAAAAAAATTAAAATTTGGTTTTTAAAAAGTTCAAAGAAATTTGGAGAAACATAATTTTTTTTATTCTATCTTTTGGAGATATCTTGTAAAGTGCTCTTATTAGGTTTCTAATTAAAGGCAAAACCAAAAGGTCATACGAATAAAAAAACTCACACAATCAGCGGGTTATGTATTTTAAAGGTGAGCTTTCGTGTGTAATAAAATGGCTGAGGCTATAAGGAAAACCCTTTCGAAATTAAAACCTGATGGTAGAAAAATTTACTATAAAATTGTATTTTTTTGACTTTTGGCCAACCAAGAAATATCATATGACCGTATCATACATAGCAACTATAAATCCCCTATATGTAATGAACGACCCATCATTCAAACACCAATTTGATAATTGAGAAACTTTTAGGCCCTTGTTTTTCATTCAACGTTTGCGAGAAAAAGCCTATTATATTTGGCATACACTTTCATAAACACCAAAATTTTGATATTTTACACAAATTCACCCAAATTTACTATCTATCTTCATTGTTATCTATTCACTAAATTCACATTTTTTTAATCAAAAAACCCTTTTTCCTTCAATGTTTATAAAGCATCAAAAAAAAAAACCCACAATAAATGGCTATTCTTCGAGCTAGATTCAGTGAACTTGAGTTATTGGAGGGGAAATCAGGGCTTCGAGTCATAAAAAACCCCCCTAAAATGGGGCATTAGTGCCATCTATACCGAACTTGGAACTAACGTTCAAGGAATGCAAACCAAATTAAAAACATTGTGTGAAAATAGTTTTGTTAGGGAGTGTTTTAGTTGTAATACAGTATGTCTGCAGTAATGTTTCGTACTATTCCCCTAGCCTTTTATAATGTATTTAAATACTTTAAATTATGTAATAAGAAGAAAAACCCGGCTATTTTAAACATTTCACCCGTTTTTAAAATGGTGGGAGCACGATCATAACAACACACTCCTTGCAAAAAGGTAGAATATGTAAAAAAAAAAATACTCACCGTCCACACTACTCTCGCTGATTTTAAGCAAATTTGATGCTAATTTTTATGACATCGCCTTGAGTGGGAGGGAACCAGGGGAAAATGTAGGAGGGCGCGCTGTCTGTTTACAATTCTTCTCTCTTTTTTTTGTGAGTCCTTTTACCCAAATTGATTAAAACTTCTTGTCTCTGGGAGTGCAGATTTCTTCTGATTTGGAACCACTAGGCTTTCTGGTCTTTGATCAGTTGGTTTTTTGAGAGACTCATTTTCAGGGGAAAAAAATTAGATTAATAAAACTTAGGCCAAACCTATGGGCCCACTATTCAACACAAGTACCTTCCGTAACTAATATTTTTAAAAAAAGTGGGGCCCAGCCTATTTTTTAACTTAAACTATTATTTTCAAATTTTTTAAAACAAAGTTTTAAAAAGAAAATAATTATGTTAATTTGAAATATCTAAAGTAATAAAATTACCTTTAAAAACAAATTTGTTTTATTATATTTTGTATTGATACTCTAATTTAAAATCAAATTTTGGGACTTGGGCAGCCCAAAAGGTTTGTTAACAAACAATCTTAGGGGTTTAAAAAAGGTCATTTTTTTTTTTGATAAACACGTAAAAATTGAAATCAAAATTCAAATTATATTATATCACTGCCCCAAAACCCTTTAAATTTTTAATCAAAAAAATACAAAATTAAAAAAAAGGGAGTAAGTAGGGGCCCAACACGTCGAATAAACTTTGCAGTTCTTTCACAATTCACGCGTTTTAAAAGTACCTAATTTTAAATCACCAAAATATCGCTACCAAAAAAAAACACTTTATATTTCTTTTTTTCGGGCTGATTTTTACTTAACAAACACGACACAAATTAAACCCGAAAACAAACACGCTTTTAATCTTTTGGCTAACACCGGTAGTATTTTATTTCTTTAACTTATATAAAATCAAGTTAGTATTTCAAATATTTTTTAAAAAAAAAGTTTTTTGGGTTATTATAATAACCTTTTAAAAACTTTTAAATGATCTAAAGATTTATTAGTTTAATTAAATTTAAAAAAAGCCCGACTTTATAAAAGGTATCACACTAAAATTAAAGAGGCACCCGGAAAAAAGCTTTTTCCATTATGACGCTAATACCCAACGCCAAGGCTCCCTCACCGATATAAAAAAAATTAAATTTTATTTGAAACAAATATTTTGTTTGCCTGTTTTTTAAGGTTAACAAAATAATAATTTATTTTGTGTTTTATAGTGACGGTTTTTAATAAAATAAAAATTGGGTATAAATAATTTAATTTATAAATATTGAAAGTTTTAACTCATGTTACCAAATTACGTAATGAAAAAAAAACATTTCAAATCCGTATAATTAATAAATAAAAAAAAATTTTTGAATAATCTATAATTAAATATATAACATTGTTTTTATTAGTTTTAGATTAAAAAATTTTTTAAAAAATTTCATTCAACTAAACTAATTTCTTAATGCAACTTTAGTTTCTTATTTTCAATGTTGGTGAATTCTACTGTCTTCCTATAAAAAATTTACTTTATTTGAATATTCTATCTTAATATGTCGCCCCCTCGGCGCTGAAATTTTGCTTAATTTTTTTATTCTCGTAAAATCCTCATTAGTGTGTTTAAAATTTGACATTTAATATTAAATTGTTTGGAATTGTAGAGTATTCTTCTTTTTCTATCGAAGTAACTTTTCTTTTTTAAAAAATTTGGTTTTTATTTTAAAGTAACGGATGTAAATTTTTTTTATTGGGAATTTGAATTAGGTAACTTTAAAACTCTTGTAAGTAAGATATTTGAACAGCCTAAAATTTTGTTTAAAAAAGATGGAACGTTTTTTCCATATTCTAATCAGATCTGATAGTCCCCTGGGGGTTTTTGGGTTGGTCTGGTAGTCAAACCCCCCTTTTGTAATCTATTGGTGGCTCAAATTTTAAATTTAAATTTTATTTTGATATCGTTTTCTGTGATGTACGAAACCTTAGAACCTATCAAGGGGCCCATTGGCCATTTTAATTTTTTTTCGCATTTTAAAAAATACCTATGGATTGTCTCTTATAGATGGACTATCAAATTATGAGGGTTTTATGTTTCCTTTTGTTAAAAAATTGCGCAACTTAAGATTAAAATTGTTTTTTCGAGCAAAATTTTCCACTGACTCATAATGATATGAGACCATTTTTTTTTATCTGCGCTATTGCATTTAATTTAAAAAACTGCCCTATTTTTGAATCAAAAATTTTTTTTAATTTTCCATTTATCATTATGTTAATTAATCCTCTCCCCTTTTTTTACTTTTTATGGCCGGGGAGATTAGGACTCAAGAGGGTGCAACAATATTGTTAAATTCCCCCCTTTCCCCTTTTATATACCCATTGAAATTTATGAATCATTATGTGTTTTATTGATTGATTTTTTAAATATTAAAATTTCTACCAATAGCCCTCGAGTTGCGATTGAAAAAATCAAAGCATCGTTTATTAATCAGCGCTGCTGAAAATTTTGAAAGGGTGGTGTAGAAATCAACACACATGATTTTGAAAGGTCAACCACATTTGACGAAGGAAAACTCGAGCTGGAGGCCATAAAAGGAGAATTTAACTATACAAAACTTTTTCATTTCATTGCCCTCTGGTCGGCTGAAAAAAATTGTAAACAGCTTTTTTCTCACATTTTGGCAAAATTTAAGATCATTTAACATTATTTCTCTAATTTTTTGTGTGTTTTTCTAGTGATCATTTATTGTTAAACTAATATTTTAATTTTTTTTCATACTTATTATTATTTTTTTTTATTTTAAAAAAATTTGGTTTTTCCTTTTTTCAAATTTTTTATTTAAACTACAAATTTTATATATAATATATAATATATATATATATTATTTAAAGAACAAAACATTTATAACTGACGAAACTAACACAACTAGACCCCCTACTTAGACATTAACAACAACGCGAACACATTTTTTTTATTGCGGAGGATTAACAAAAACTGATGACTTTTTACTAAAATAAAGAGACAGGACGAACATATACTGGGTTTCAACACCTTAGGCGGGGATATTTTAGTTCGATTCAAGCTATGATTCGAACGTGAGTCCATTGGATTATCAAATTTACGTTTTTTATCTAGTCTATTAGCATATTTACTTGTAACGTTGATTTGACATCAACGTTACAACATGAAAGATATACGAGCGAATGGACACTATTTGAACAACCACCTAGAATAAACAACTTTGTACTCACCAAGAAGTGCCCCGTTCTCGGCTAGTGTGTGTCAACTCTCGTAATCAACTTTCCTGGTCGCGAGCACTTTTTCTGCACCGAGTGTGAAAAACAAACTAAACGATTTGAAAGGTGTGGCAAATTGAGCGTGAGTTCCCCATTGCATCATGGGAATAACCTCGTGATAGACACGTGACTTTTCTACGCGCCCCTCCAATGATCTGGTGTTTCCTCTGGTAATTACCCCTTCCCTCTTTTCCGTGTGATTGTTCTTTGATGTTCTTTTGTTTCCCCTATGTTCCCCTCCCCTCAGAGAATAACGGCTTATATACGGATTCAGTTTGTGGTGTAAGATCACTTCTTGATTCAACTGTGTCATACGACAATCACGTTAGGACAGGATGATTCAAGGTATAAATTCTATTTCAGCCCGTACAATAAAAATTATTTTTCGAACTTATATTATTCATTTAAAAGAAATCTATGCTGGGTACAAATTTTTTTCGGCCGGTACAAATTCAAAATTTAACTTTGGGACTATATTTTTTAAATTTTTGGTTTACCTTTTATATTTTTGTCTTTGTAAATATGTTAGATCACGAGGAAAGGTATGCCCGGCATGGCATAAAATATTTCTAAACTTTAATTTGTAGTTTATTTTGTAGAATCTCTTTTTGCCCTTCTGGATCTACAAATAATTGTCATTTATGGTGGACTTTACCTTTTGTAAGGGTCACTCTAAATCTACGTAAGGTGTGTTGCCACTGAAACACCCATAGAATTCTATCAAATTTATCCCCCACGCACACCTTGTTTTAAAATTTAACAGAAAATTTTCTACAAAAGTATTTTTAAAACCGCAATTAGAACGGTCCGCTAATATCAGTGTGAAAGGGTGTACAAACACAGACATCGATGTGCACCCGTCTGGTGTTGGTATAAAACTAAAAAATAAAAATTACGATTTCAAATTTATAGTAGTGGTGGCGGGTGACAAACCAATAAATTTTTTTATGGGCCGAAATTTTTTATCATTTAAATTTTGATGAACCACCCCTTTGTCTTGCATATCAATAACAAGTTTTTTTTATCCACAATTTCCATTAAAAATTTTTCTTTTCTTTCCCCCTTTACATAAATTATAGTAGAGATGATAGTGGCCATTTTTTAAAAATTTTATCAAATTGATCAGAGTCCATCGTCCCAATGCAGAGACAATCACAAAGTTTTTTTAAATATGCCGCGTGTAAATTTTATAAAGAAATATCTAGCATATAAATAACAAGTTTTTTATCTACAATTTCGTCACCTTTACATAAATTAAGTTAGAGGCGGGGAGTGGCCAAATTATATCAAAATTTTTTGGCGCCACCGCGTCGTCCCGTGATGATTATATGTGAGCCAACAATGTTTTTTTTTAAAATGTTCGCTTTAAAAAATAAAAATTACTATTCCCAGGTGGTGGTGGTGGTGGTGGGGGTGCCAACAAAACCCTTCCCTGAGAAATTTGACATTAGACAAGGTGTAAATCGAATTTTAATTTTTTATATTTATGGCCCAAACATTTATCATAATTATTTTCGGGTCCTATCCTTCAGGGGGAACCCCAAGTCCATCATGTCAATAACAAGATGTTTTTTATCGAGAATTTCCATAAAAAAGAATTCTTCTCCTCCCCCTTCACATAAAATTTTAGTAGACGCGAGAGTGGCCATTTTAAAAAGTGAATTAAATTTATCGGCGCTCGTATCACCGTCGTCCCAATGGAACCGTGGTGATTGTATGTGACCAATCACATTGTTTTTTAATATGCCGCGGTAATTTTGAAATGGAATATGGCGACTTATATGTCCAGTGGTGATTTACCCTTCCACCATTGACATAATACTACATTCTTTTATAATAAATGTATTGTCCTCGTCTTTTAAACCTTGTACGTCTACAATTATGTTGGCATGTTGTGTTTGTGTTTTGATGATCAAAAACTGTAAAGGAAAAAACCAATTTCAGTCTCTGTGTGCGGAGACAACTGTAAAAAAACCAAACAATTAACAGTCAGTGTCCAGTCACGTACATAAATTATCACGCGCACGTCTACGATGATGATGTCAGACATTGATGGGCATTTTTTTTTTTTAGACGGCGGACCATCAATCGCGTTACTCCCCTATTATAATGTTCCAAAGAATATTTATAATCTCTCAATTCGTTCTGTGTAGAGGGAGAGAGTAAGTTCCAAGCGCGATTTATATCTCTACACGCGTATGTTTTTATAAATTCTTAGGTAAATTATTCAACTCCGCGGCAGACATCAGACACAAATCCTGCTTCTCAGAGTACGTGAGGATGGACGCGTTGATTTGATCCATTATACTAAATTACAATTACCGGTGACACGATCTTTTATAGTGATGTCACTCGATCCAAATCCACCCTCCCCCCGCTGAGTGTTTGATAGCGAATCAGTGTGTTCA
This sequence comes from Timema cristinae, assembly GCA_039000515.1. NCBI lineage: Eukaryota > Metazoa > Arthropoda > Insecta > Phasmatodea > Timematidae > Timema > Timema cristinae. Next base: position 28,447 of record JBCFYV010000804.1, read on the forward strand.
ACTCTAGGGTAATCAATTTTCACGCATTTCTAGATGAGCAATTTTATCACCCTTTTAATTGTGAAAACAGTGTGGCCGTGATTAATGAGTTTTTTTAATTGTTCGCTTTAAAAAATTAAAAAATACTATTCCCAGGTGGGTGGTGGTGGGTGTGGTGCCAACAAACCATTCCCTGAGAAAATTTGACATTAGACAAGGTGCAAATCGAATTTAATTTTTTATGTTTATGGCCGAAACATTTGTCATAATTATTTTCGATCCTATCCTTCAGGGAGGGACACCCCAAGTCCATCATGTCAATAACAAGAAGTTTTTTTTTCGAGAATTTCCATTAAAAAATTTTTCTCTTCTCCTCCCCCTTTAATAAATTATAGTAGACGCGAAAGTGGCCATTTTAAAAAGTGAATTAAATTGATCGGCGCTCGTATCACCGTCGTCCCAATGGAGACCGTGGTGATTGTACGTGAGCCAATCACACTGTTTTTGAACATGGGGTTTAAATTTGGAAAAGCAATAGGGGGGCTTAAAAGTCCAGTGGTGAGTCACCCTTCCACACATTGACATAATACTACATTCTTTTATAATAAATGTATTGTCCTCGTCTTTGAAACCTTGTACGTCTACAATTATGTTTGTCATGTCGGTTGGTGTTGTGTTGGTGTTGATCCAAAACTGTAAAGGAAAAAAAACAAAACAATTAACAGTCACTGTGGGCGGAGACAACTGTAAAAAAAAAACCAAACAATTAACAGTCAGTGTCCCAGTCACGTACATAAATATCACGCGGCACGTCTACGATGATGATGTCAGACATTGATGACATTTTTTTTTAGACGGCGGACCATCAATCTGCGTTAGCCCCTATTATAATGTTCCAAACAATATTTATAATCTCTCAATTCGTTGCTGCGTAGAGGGAGAGAGTAAGTTCCAAGCGTGATTTATATCTCTACACGCGTATGTTTTTATAAATTCTATAGGTAAATTATTCAACTCCGCGGCAGACATCAGACACAAATCCTGCTTTCCGAGTACGTGAGGATGGACGCGTTGATTTAAATCCATTATATTAAATTACAATTACCGCTGACACGATCTTTTATAGTGATGTCACTCGATCCAAACCCTCCCTCCCCCCGCTGAGTGTTTGATAGCGAATCAGTGTGTTCAACTCTAGGGTAATCAATTTTCACGCATACTAGTTGAGCAATTTTATCACCCCTTTTAATTGTGAAAACAGTGTGGCCGTGATAATGAGTTTTTTTTAATATGTTCGCTTTAAAAAATTAAAATATACTATTCCCAGGTGGTGGTGGTGTTGGGTGTGGTGCCAACAAACCATTCCCTGAGAAATTTGACATTAGACAAGGTGCAAATCGAATTTAATTTTTTATGTTTATGGCCGAAACATTTGTCATAATTATTTTCGATCCTATCCTTCAGGGAGGACACCCCAAGTCCATCATGTCAATAACAAGATGTTTTTTATCGAGAATTTCCATTAAAAAATTTTCTCTTCTCCTCCCCTTTACATAAATTATAGTAGACGCGAGAGTGTCCATTTTAAAAAGTGAATTAAATTGATCGGCGCTCGTATCACCGTCGTCCCAATGGAGACCGTGGTGATTGTACGTGAGCCAATCACACTGTTTTTGAACATGGGGTAGTTTGGAAAAGCAATAGGGGGACTTAAAGTCCAGTGGTGAGTCACCCATCCACACATTGACATAATAATACATTCTTTATAATAAATGTATTGTCCCTCGTCTTTGAAACCTTGTACGTCTACAATTATGTTTGTCATGTCGGTGGTGTTGTGTTGGTGTTGATCCAAAACTGTAAAGAAAAAAAACAAACAATTAACAGTCAGTGTCCCAGTCACGTACATATATATCACGCGGCACGTCTACGTGATGATGTCAGACATTGATGACATTTTTTCTTTTTAGACGGCGGACCATCAATCTGCGTTACGCCCCTATTATAATGTTCCAAACAATTTTTATAATTCTCAATTGGTTGCGTGGGGGAAGAGTAATTTCCAAGCGCGATTTATTATTACACGCTGTTTTTATAAATTCTTAGGTAAATTATCACTCCGGCAGACATCAGACACAAACCTGCTCCGGGTACGTGAGGAGGGACGCGTTGATTTGTCCATTATACAAAAATTAAAAATTACCGGTGACACGATCTTTTATAGGATTACTCGATCCAAATCCCCCTCCCCCCCTAGTTTTTGAAGCGAATCAGTGGTTCAACTCTAGGTAATCAATTTTCCCCAAACTATTTGGGAAAATTTTATCACCCCTTTTAACGTGAAAACATGGGGCCGTGATTAAAATTAAACCAAATTTTCCCCACGATAGCTTCGTTAAAACGCCGCCAAAACATTTTGCCGGGTGAAGAGCCAGACAATCGCGGAGGTATTCCCCCGTCGTTCCCCCCGGGAAATAAAAATAGAAATTTTTAAAACTTAACTAAAGGGGCCCGGGGGTTTGTATAAGCACTGTAGGGACTTTTCAAGCAGACCTGCAAGCTTTGGGTGTGGTTTAAACCCGGCGATATGGCTTTTTCTATTTAACTTTTTTGAACTTTACAGATGACAGGGAATCAAGAGAGAGAGAAAAACAATGTCAAAATATATTTGGACTGATAGAAATTCTATACCAGCGCCGGGGGGTTTGCATAAAACTATGCCGTAGGGGCGGAGTGTTGTTATTAAATCCCACGTTATGAACACAAATAATAATTTTTTTCTTCCAACTGGGAGACGAGGGCGCCTCTTTTTTTTTTTTACTTTTTCGGGGGGTTATCCGTGTACGGGTCCATGTTTTTAAAAATAAAGTCTTGATAGTAGTAAATTTTACAATTTTTGTGTTTTCATAGTTTAGTGTTATACCCCGACTTTGGAGGGTTTTGTATTCGTTCGTTCGGGAAAACAGTTGTAGAATAATTTTTTTGGTCCCCCGGAAAAAACTTTGAAATGTACCGCCCAGATGGGGCGGTCAGCTCTTTGTCATGTCCCCCACTTGTGCCTGTCTTTTACGTGACTGTCTGTCGGTTTTATCACATTATAATAGTCTGTGTCACGGAAAAAGACAAGAATCGCCCAAAGGGCCTGAAATGAATACAATTTCAAACGGGCCCGGGGGGTCCTACCCCGCTATAGGACATTGACCTTCGGGGGAAGTACGGTTTTCGTCACGGAATTTCCACAGACAAATAACCTCGTCTTTGGGGGGAAAAAATTTTGCAACCTCTGCCCCCGGCTGGTGAGTGGGAGAAAAAGTATTTTGGGGGTTTTTCACAATGGGGTCGCGTTTTTTCTTCAATGAAAAATCGTCCCCAGAAAAAGTTTAAACACAATTTGGCGAGTGGCGCTTTCCGGATTTTTAACAATTTCGTTTTATCCAGCACATTCCCTCTTTTTGAAATACCGCTAAGTAAATTTTCTTTGTCTGCGTCTGTTTTTACCCCTCAGGTATCCAGACCTACTGTTTGATCTGAGGGAAATTTTATACTCTACAAAAGTCCCCCTCTGGTCTGGGGGCGAACTGGGTAATTTTATATTCCCAAAATTCCCTGTACTTAACCATTTTTGTAGCCCAATTTTTAGCGCTAGTCGAACCCCCGTCCCCTTCCATTTGCCGAATATCCTGTCAAATCTGTGGTAAAAAATCACCCTTGTTCATTGTTTGCGCAAGAGGAAAATAAACAAAACATTAATTTTGATTGTGTCTTTTAGGCAGTAGGGTATACAAAATTTTTAGGAGGCAAAACAGGAATTTAATTACCCCTTCTCGGTCAACAACGTCGACGGGGCAATCGTCGGCGACAAAAATTGTTAGGGGACCCCCGGAAATTTAAAATATTTGCATACCCAGGGGGTATAAACTGTAGACATCAAAATAGCCCATTTTTCGCCGGGGGTTTTCTTTTAGTGTAATGTCATAACTCCACCGTCCACCGTACAGTGCGTCACGTGGGTTTAAGCGGGGCATTTGAAAACAAGGTGATTGCTTAGCTCAGACTTTTGGTTCTTCATCAAAATTTTGTCGAAGTACACTCTTCATATTTTTAAAAGGGACCCGCGGCTCAAAAATTCGATCTCTCAAAAGGTCCTGATCGTGGGTAAAATTTTTATTTTATAACAATAAACCAAAAATTATTATGAACATAGGTTTAAAATATTCCCCCAAAATTTTTTAACATCCTCCTATAATTGAATTTGTAAAAAAATTTTTTTCTAGGTATTCTACTGTTTTTTCTTTATGTATTCCTAATTACTAACAAAAAACCCGGGTTTATAATTTTGGAAAAGTCAAAGCATAATCAGTAAACAATAAAACAAAAAACAAATATCACAATTATAATATAATTAGGGTTTAATATTCCCCAAAATCTTTAAAACATCCCCCCCTTTTCGATACTCCAACTCTTTAATTCTTTTTGTTTTTTCAAAGCCGACTCTACATGAAAAAACCCCCAAAAACATTTTCCCCGCAACGGGTTTTTCCAAACTGTGGCGAGTTATTATGATGGTTGAAGAATTTTCTGCAAATGTGGTATCCGTTGTGAATTTTTTTGCTAGGTTCGCGGTGTCCTTCCAAAAAAATTGAATTTGAAAATAACTGGTTTTTTCAATAATTTCTACTGCTTTTTCTTCTATGAATTCTTTAATTACTAACAAAAAAAACCCGGGGGTTTATAATTTTTATGCTAAAGTCAAATCATTGTATTTTAAAATCGTTAAAAAAATTTGACATTTTATATACAGGGTTCAAAATTACGACAGGGAGAACCTCTACCCCGGGAAAACACGCCCATGAGAAGATTATACATATATTATCTATTTGTATCCTTTATAGCCCTCCAGCTAAATTTTTTCTCCTGAACACACCTTCGTTAAAGGGGTTGCCTTTTTCAAAGCATGTGTTTGATTTCAAATGTAGTTGACTTTCAGTACGACCTGAAATTTAATTAGAAAGGGTCCCTCCGCCTTGACTTTTTAAAACGTGACTCGATGGAGTGAGATTAATTTTAAAAACTTGATTAAAAGATAGATAGTAGATGTTGTTCGCCTTTATAGCCAGAAAATGAGATAAATACGGTTGTATTTAACCATTAGAATTCCCAAAATGAAAACAGTTGAAAACTCGTTTAAACAGCCACTTTTGGTCATTTCTTCGAGACCAACCCCACAAGCTAGGAGGGGATTGAGAAATCAATTTTTTTTTTTTAAGTTTCTTCTTTTTATTATTTCATAAATATGATTTTTTGATTTTTATTCAAGGTAAGGACAAGTTTATAGGGCTTCAATCAGCCCAAAATGACATTCAAAATTTTCTCTACGGAATTTAAAAAGAATACAAAATTAGAATATCTTTTTTAAGAAAGAACACTAGTTTGGCAAGCTATTTACGTAAAGCCACTTAAAATTAAAACATCGAAATTTTTTTTCTACTAAAAATTTTCTAAAATTTTAAATTTAGATCTAATTGACCTTGTTAATAAATAAAATCTGTTTTAAATTTTTATTTTGGGAAATTGGGATGACAATTCTATCAAAGCTTGGGATTGTCCGTCATTAAATATTTTTAAATTTTTGGGAAAACGGGTTAAAAATTTGAAATAAACGAACTAATAAACACTTTTTATAATTATTTTTTGTGTTTTTTTATGAAATCAGTAAAAACATCCCCTATGAAATTATCTTTAATTATACTATTTATTATATCCTTTCATAATTTTTTTATGTATCAAATTTAACAATATGTGAAATATGTTTTTTTTATTATAATTAAATGTAAAAAATTGTATTTTTTTTTGATTTCAAAATAATATTTCTCTCCATTTAAATAAATTATTAGAAAATAAATTTTTTTAGTGTAAAATTAAAATAGATTCAAACGTCCTACTGTCTATGAAATCAAAATTAAAATAAATTTTAATCATATGTGTGTTTAATAAAACAATCCCCGTAGTTATAAATTTTTTTAAGATTTTATTCTAAAAAAATAAAAGGTGAAAAGTTTACAAATCTATCTATTTATTTTTAAAATTTTTAAAAATTGATAATAAATACATTTTAAAACATTTTTAAAATGATTATAAGGGGTATTTTCTACAATTATTATTTTTTGTATTTAAAAAAATACCCCCCCCCCCCCCGGGGGGGGCTTAGAATATTCCGCACAACCCCGCTTTTCTAAGAAAAGACTAAAGGGGAGGCTTTTGTCAGGGGACCTCATGTGGGACAAACCCATCCCATATTTTTCCTTTCACTCATTTTCTTCTTCCTTCACTTTCCCCCCTTTTTTTCCCCTCTTCCCCCTTTTCCTTTTTCACCCTTACCTTTTTTTCCTTTTTCCCCCCCGTTCACCTCACAGAGGCCTTTTTCCTTTCCGTTGAGACCTTTGGGAAAATAAAACCCCCCTTTTCTGTTTTTTTATTGGATACCACTGCCTTGAGCTCCTAAATGAAAGTGCCCGTTGCAATATCTTTGTAGAAGGGCCCTTTGGAATGACAATAACCGGGGACCCTACTTTGAGAAAAGAACGGTTTCTTTCATGGGGGCCCCGGACAAAAAATTCACTTTCCAACCCACTTGCGCGATGACCTCTCTTCGGCGATGCTCTAGGGGAAAGGTTTGTCATGTCTAGCGCCGAATAGAGCCCTTGGGACTTAACGGGGCCAAATTTGGTAAACAAACTTGGATCACCCTGGGTCTTCGATCCGGTATTGTGTGGGGTTGTCCCCAATCACGGAAAGGGCCGAATCTATTTCACCGCTGCACCGTACTGAAAAACCCTGCGGGAACTCATCCCCGGGACCCCCACAGGGCGTAATATTGAAGAGGCAAAACGGGTGGGGCCGCCCCAGCCCTCAATTAGAAAAACCCAGGGGGGGTGGGGCCCCAGCCCCCCGGTAAGTTCGAAAAGGGGAAAATGAAACCCTTAACCGAGTAAGCCCTTTATCCTCGAAAGGTAAAAATGGTGTAGCACAGTCGCGTAAAAACAAAAAACTGCGGTGGCACGATAATGATCCAAACAAAAACTGACATTCAGTTCCTATATTTTTGGGGCAATTCAGAAAACCCGGTTGAGCAATTCGTTCATATACCGTGAATGGGGAGTCTCACAGGTTCCTCAATTTTTGCAAGGGGGTGGCCCCTTGCTATGACCTCGAGCTTGAGCATTGAATATCGTGGGGAGTTTTTCCCCAGCACGTCCCGAAGTGTCCGCATGTCACCAAAAAGAACGGACAACATAAAAAAAACCGACACGTAACCCTTTACTTTTGCGACATACCCCCTTCCAAAGGGGTTCGGCAGGTTTCCACATGCTCAGGTCCGGCCGTATTTCCCTACCCCCGGGCGTTTTCAGTGTCAGGAGTTTTTTGGGGATACAAGCTGCGATGCCCGGGGAACCTGTTTTGTTTTTTGGTTCTGTAACACTCTTATTGTCGGAGGATCTCTGCGAAATCCCCTGCAGGGCGTCCCCTTTGGAACGGGCGGGGGCGCTTTGGCTCCGGTGTTGCTGTTGTTCGCTGGGGTGGAGTCGTCGCGGGGACTCGGTCAGGACACCGGGAACCGAATTGAGGGGGAGGAAGAAAGGGTTTTTCGGGGGGAGGACGGGGGAAAAGGACTTAAAACATAAATAATTTGGGGACTTGGGAAAAACACCCTTTTTTTTCAAAAATACCGCGTAAACTGTCTGTTATTTTACTATGTAACTAAAACAAGATTTCAAATCAGAGCTTTTGAAAAAAAGTGTTTTCGTTCCAAGTCTGAAAAATTTTTTTTGATTTTTTAAGCCTTTTTTTGCTCAATTATTGGTGTGATGTGGGTTTACAGGATGGCTGGCAGTGTTGTAAACAGCCCCTTTCCCTTTTTATGGTCATAGGCTGAGAGGGGTTGGGGGATATTAAAAAGGGAAATTTTGGATTGGGATGTTGGGGGGGCGTATAATCTGAAACAAAAGAAATCCATGTTGAGCCCCTTGGGAACTTCCCCCAAGGCCCTGCCAGGCCCCTTTTTTCTCCTAGAGAGTGGCGAGGAGTTAGTTCCACATTAACATTTTTATGAAGTGAAGTGTGTGGTAGAAATTAATTTTTTTAAAGATTTTTTGTCACTGTAGTTTTCCTTGAGGTAGTTGAAATGGTCTTTACGAAGGTGTTTTTCTTTTCAGGATTTGATTGAGTAATGGTCCAACCGTAAACAAGATTCGAATTATTTGTAAGAAAATTTCATTGGGTTTCCGTCTTTAGATTTAATTTTGGGTGATTGTAATATATAGCCGGGCTGCTTACGTAGTTTCTAATTTGCATTTTGCTAAGTTGCTTTAGGGGGCAGAAGCTATCGGCCATGTGTTGTTTTCGTGCAATCCCTCAAATTCCGGAAACATGTTCCTAGTCCTTCTTTTGAAAGGTCTATTCCCTCATAGTATCTTCCCATTTTAGGATTTTTCGATTCTATGTAAATGTTTTAGTAGACCTGTTGCAAATTTTTTCGTATTTAAGTCGTTTATTTCTGAAGATTGGGGGATATCTTTGTCCCCTTTTTCCAAAGGGGGGTCATATTGTCTTTGTGAAATTGCCCTCCACGTATTTTTTAAGGGGTTAATAACCATTAATTTTTTTATATTTCAAAATCATATGTATATGGAGGTTGTCCTTTTGTCAGTAGTCTTTTTGCGTAAAGTACTTGGGTTTTAATTTTTTAAATTTTAAAAGTCAAAAAGTTCAAACATATAGTCAGGGGAAATTAGCACTTTTTAAAAAGTCAATGATCGTTATAAATACTTTTTCCCTGGTGTTTCCAAAAAAACTTTGGGTGGATAGGGTGAAATGTGGTTTTGGTCGTCAGTGAATTGAGGTCAAAACATCTCACTGTATACTTTCCGGAATCCAATAAAGATAGGGAAATTCAATGGGGTCTTTCTGTAGGATAATGTCCTTTCCGTAACCGTCTTTTACATTTTAGGTTTGTGTTTTTCCCCCTGACCCAATTTTTTTGTCAGCTTTGTTTTCTTTTTTTGTTTGTTTCTATTGTATTGTCTGCTTCTTTTCAAAATTCAGAATATTCGTTTTTGCGCTTCAAGGTTTATTTTGTTGTAATTTTTTTTTTTTTGTTGATTGTCTCTCTGAATTGTGAACCAATTGTTTCAAAATTTGGTAATATTGCTTCGTCTACTTTTTGAATAAATGTTCGTAAGTGAATCTGTTTTAGGCTATTTTTGTAGTTGGTCAATCATGTTAAAAGTGTTTGAACTTTATGAAATTTTGTTTTGTTTTGCTCTTTTTTTTTTTTTCAAAGAGTTTTCACAAGTCTTTGGTCAAATTTCGTCAGATTTAATGATTGTACGGAGGAAAAAAATTCTTACGAAATTCCCCAAAAAGACCTCCGCTTGTATGAACATTGGAGACCTTTACGGAGGGATATAAAATAAATCTTTTGCATGTCGGATCGTTAAAAGGCTAAGATGTCCGTTTAAGCTTTGTATCGTCCCCTTAAACGAATCGATTGATGCGTGAGATGACTCTGGTGAGTTTTTTTTTTGATGGTTTTTAAAGGGATGGGGAAGTGGTCGGTTTTCCAAAGAACGAATCTAGGAGTTTTTTTTTTGGGGGTGCCCGTGGATTTTTTTTCTAATTTGGGAGGAAGTGGGGGGTTTTCCTGGGACATAAGGGTGAAAAGGGACTTCCGACGTTTCATCGCCCATTCGGGTTTTGGGGTTTCAATGGAGGGTAATGGCGGCCCATGGAATGGAGGGTTGATTGGTCGTGAATGATGAGATTTCATTTGTGTCCTGAATACTTCCTTTACTACTGTATGTTTGGGTTTTTCCCCCGTACAGGGGGGGGGAATTTTCTCGTTTTCCCTTCGTTGAAGTCTCCATGGTTGAATGGTTAATAGATACAATACCGGCCAATAATTTCAGGGTGATGTGGAACAGAACTTGTGTGTTTTTTTTGGGGTTGAAGTATTTGGATGGTCGATGTTAATTGTTCGGGTTCTTCTAATTCAGTTTTTGAGGGTGTTTTTCGTTCCTTAATTCATGTTTGGAATTTAATTTTTCGCTTTTGGGTTTACTGATATGTTAATTTTTACGAACATTCTTCTGGGGGACTTGAAAGTTCGTCCCCGTGAAAAGGGTCACGTTTAAACCCAAACTTTTTTTAGTGTTGTTGATTTGTCCATGTCCCGTTTTGTCATTTTTTTAAATGAAATAAAAAGGTATACAGACTTCGATTTTTGTTTTTTTTGTTTTTTCAGGTTAGTTTTCTATAATTTCTGGTGAAAATGTGTGGATGATGTATGATGTTATTGTCAGTGTGTTTTGTGTTGGTAAAAAAAAAAATCAAGGTAATCGTTTCAATTAAGCAAAGAGTTGTTACTTCAGCTGGTTCGGAAAGGTAAAGGGATTTTCCCGTTCCCCTGAAAGTGAATAGATCCCGGGCATCAGTAATTCCCTCGTCGAAGTCAAAAATGGCTTACTATAACTTTCGCTGTTTTTTAACAAAAAAGAAATAAATTAATATTTTTCCCCGGGGAAAAATTTATATGATTTTTACGATTATAGGAAGTCAATGTCCGTTGTAAGTTATCCCCGGAAAGTTCTTTTCTTTAGTAAGAATGGAGGGGGATTTGAAAATGTTATTCCTCTCCACATCTCCTTGTGTAATAAAAACTTTATCCAACCCCCGGGTTAAATTTTTTTTAATTTATACCCTTTATCTCCCTTTTCCTCTCCCGTCTCTCTTAATTTGTTTTAGTTACAGTGTAACCAAAATCATTGATTTCAATATCAAGTTAGAGGAGACGGGGAGAGGAGTTTTAGCGGATGATAGAGGAATAAAAAAATTTTTGGGGGTTTGGAGGTTGGAGGTTGGGTTGGATTTTTTATTTGGGTTTCCTTTGCCAGAAGTCCCGCGACGGGCCGTTTAGGGGTCACTTTTTCGGGAAAAAGGGGAGGAAGGGAAAAGCAGGGGGAGCCGAAGGCCAACTCGAGAGGGAAGGGAGAGAAGGCGAGGAGCGCCCAAAACGCTAACCGTAGAAGAAGGTAGAAGCGAGAGAAGCCGAAGCGCTAACTGTAGAAGGAAGGTAAAGCAGGGCACCGAAGGGTAACCGAAAGGAAGGAGAAGCGAGGGGCACCGAAGCGCAAAATCGTGAGGGGAAGGGGTAAGCGGGGGAAAGGGAGCCGAACGCTAACTCGTAAAAAAAAAATAAAAAACTAATCTATTTTAAAAAATAGGTTCACGTTTACTGGTTTTTACATCCTTCCTTTTTTTTCCTTTTTTTTCTTAATCCAATTAATGTTTTAAATGAGGGTGAGAAGTACATCTTTGCGCTAAATATTTACATGGTTAATCATCTCATTCTTTTCATTTAACGATTTTTATGTCCTTTATATATAGTAACAATAAAAACTTATAACACTTAAAGTATTTATCTGGATTATGTCCTTTAAAGCAATTCTTTTTTTTTCACTTGGGAAAGGCGCCATCTGTGAGAATTGGGTTTTTAACCTCTTATCACGTAGTAGGTGGTGCGGTGGCTCAAGGGGTTAGTTTTTCCCAACGGGACTTGATTGTTTTGAAAAGTAACAACCCACCTGTGCGGACTGTGGCAGGAGGCTCACGAAACACCATGTGAGTCTCTGAATTTGATAAACTCAAGGGCCCACATTCTGCCTGGTCTCGGGCCTGCCCCGAAATGGAAGGGGGGAAAAAAAAGCCGGAGATTCAATCCAAAAAAGATCCATATGCCCGGCCCCAAAGGGAAATACGCATCTAGTCACTCCGGGTATTTAAACATCATACAGTCAGTTTGTCAGTCAAAACGTTAAATGTCCCAAGCATTGCGCAGTTAAATTTTCAAAAAACGTCATCGCGACCTTGCCATAGGTTTTGCCCGAGACATCCAATTGAAAACGGGGCACCTAAGTTGTCGCGCCCCCCCCCGAAGTCGCCTCCACCCCCTTTACCCCAGAAGAAGCCTCCTAGGGGAACACCCCCCACCCCAAAGGGGGCCCCCCTCCGAACCCTCCTCTGGAACTAAAAAAGTTGACCGTTGACGAGCCCCTCAACCCCCCTCAGGAACACCGGAGGTCGGGGTGATGTGGGAAGGTGAGGTCGCAATGGGAGTCTCACTGGTGCCTTTAAAGGAAGGACCAGCAAGGGACTCCGAAAAAAATTCACTTTAAAAAAAATCGTCGAGGCCTTAACAAAGCCTTCGGTAAGGATACCCCGACCCAGTCTCTACAGGCAAACCAAAGCCTCTACTGAAACGGGAGGTCCAAGAGAGATTGGGAAAAGCAAGAGGATCTAAAAAAGTCCTCAAAAAAATTTTTATTTTAAAGATAGTGTTATGGATTGCGAGGATAAAATTAATTAAACTATATTTTAAATAAAAAAAGTCGCTACTTCCAAGGAATTGTAGGGTTTCTATGCTCGTGCAGAGGAAATTAAACTACAAATTTTCTTACCTGCATCCTCTCATCTTGTGTTTGCAGGAAACCCACTTCCGCCCAACTGACAACTCGATGCTTCGTGGAAGGGTTTTGTAGGGTTCTATGCTCGTGGCAGAAGAAAAATTTAAACTACTAATTTCTTACCTTGCTTCCTCCCATCTTTGTGTTTGCAGGAAACCCACCTTCCCCCCAACGGACAACCCGATGCTTCGTGGGTACATGTTTTCGTCCGACAAGACACCCCTTTGATCGGGGCTAGCGGGGTGTGGCATATTGCATACAACATATATCATAAGTTTATAAAATATTTGTTGACCCCAAGTGATGCTGCAGGTCTCCCTTCCTTGGAGGTACCGTATCCTGCATCACCTCCCCCAGTTAAAAGTTTTTCCAAGAGGGCTCTAGAGGCCCTCTTTATACAACTCCTGCCCCCTATATCATCTTCGGGGACTTTAACGCCAAAAACCTGGTGTGGGGGTCTAAAATTTTTCAGACATCCGCGGGAGGATATTAGAGGATATTCTTGTCTCGGGAAACCTGTTTTTAATGAACACCGGGGAAACCCGACACACTTCTCCACCTTTAATGGTGTATCCTCTGCCATCGACTTAGCCCTATGTACCCCGGGTTGCGCCCTTCCTTTGGGGGTTCACTCGGGACCTATGTAGCAGCGATCATTTTCCCCTTCTTCTTTCAAAAATTTAAAAGACCCCCCAGTACACAGGTTAACCCAAGGGGTTCTTAAATGTGCAACGGGGATAAATTCCGCGAGCTGCCGTATTCGACAAAACCCCCTTCCCCTTTACTCATGATAAGGCGGGGCAATTTCTTCGACGGTCATAGGGGGGCAGGGCACCCCATCCCTAAACCTGCCAAACCCGCCACCGACCTTTTCCCCTGGGGGAACGAGGAGGCCGGCTTCTATTTCTAACCGTCAAAGGGGCCCAACGTCTCTTTCATCGATTTTCCAACTTTGGAAATTGGGTCTTTCCGGATTCTACGTGCTAGAGCTCGCTGTATCCTTCGAGAAAGGGGGGCAAAGAAGAGATTTTGGGGGACAGTTATTTCTCCCCTTTACATTTCCACTCCCACAACAAGGGTTTTGGATACATTCGAAAGTACTAGTAGCAAAAAATACCATTTTTAATATACCCGCATTTTTGTCAAACGTTCACTTTCTCCTCCCTTAGGAGGCCCCAAGTTTTGGGGTTCGAGACCCCAAATATTTCTAGCACTGCGAGCTACTCTAACGAGTTTGCGGTGCATCCGCGCATCGAGCCCTTTAAATATTGATTTTGGGCCAAAGTCGGGGGGGGAAATAAACTCCCCCTTTACTAAAGAGGAACTTACTATGCCCGTCCCGGCGGGGAATACTACTTTTGGGGGGGATGATATCCATTTGAAATTTGCGCCAACTGTCCCTGCTGGACGGGCGTTTCCCCTTAGACCTCTAAATTGTGTTTGGGAATCTCGTCAATTCCCAAACTGTGAGGCAAGACTTATGGGCCCTTCCCAGGCGGGGGATACAACTTTGGCCCGGATGATATCCATTATGAAATGTTGGCCAATGTCCCCTGCAAAATTTTAAGGTCAGCATAAAAATTAGAAAAAAAAATATTATATAACTAGTATGCATCTTCGGTCACAGATATCTTGGTCCAGGTTCTAACTTAGCAGATAATTACTTTTCATTAATAGGAGATTTAAAAGCATATTTCATGATTTGTTATGCGTAGCCCAAAGTGAAAGGGGTTTTTCTGAAACTGATAACAGGCTATAGATGTTTTGTTTATATTTAGTTCAAGTTAAATTTTCATAGTATTTTGGTCGGGTGGTTTAAATTTAAAATATTTAATTGAAAGTTTGACTGGTTTTTTGTATCCACTATCGACCCTAAAGTTTGGGGCCGCTATACTAAAATAAAACGCAGCAGGGGGCACCGCAAAGAAACCAAGTTCAGGCCTTTCATCCATCTCCCAAAAACTCCACAGGAAAGAGGTATTTATGTTTTTGGGTAATTTAAAAAAATTTGACGAAGCATACGAAAAGCGCATCCCGGGGATCATCAACTACTACTACCCCTGGAACAAAAACCGGGAAAACTTCGGGTATAAAACGAAAGAAAATCCCGACACGTATTACGCCTTCCCGAAAGATGTTCGTTTTGGGAAACGTTTTATCCGAACGAAAAAGAAAAATTAGGGGTTTCGAAAAAAACTAATCAGCTTGCTAGTACTTTAATCAGCGTGCGGTCGGGGGCCCCGAGCTTCAGGAGGGGGTAAACTTCATATATTAAACCTTTTCCGTCTCATCCAGATCCTGTTACTTTGGGGTTCAGAAAGCAGTTTAATTTCTTTCCCTACGCCTCCCTTGGAATGAATTCGATGTGATAATCCAAACATGCAACACCTCCTGTAAATGAACTATTTGGAAAAAGAATTTTTACCCCTTGTGCATATACCAATAAATTTTTTTACCATTTTAAACTCCAGCTGAATATAAGATTTACAGGGTTTTATAAAGTTATAGTAAATTGTTTTAAAAGTCTTTAAAAACCCGGGGGTTATAATTGTTCTTTTTATACTAATTCAACTTAAATTTTTCTGCTAGTGCACAACTTATGTTGAAGCTAAATATGGTTACGGGGTCAACAGTAAAATTTTTGTAAGACCAAATCATTAACATCAGATCCCCCTAAACCTTTCATAAAAAGCGGTGATAAAATATAATTTACAATTAAACTAGACGTTATATTTTCAGACTATAATCAAGTTAAATGTACAAGGTATAAACTTGCCTTTTTTTTCGGTTTTATTGTATTTTCAGAAAAGCTAAAAAATAATAATTATTTACAATCTAATGATTTTGGTAATTTTGTTTTTCTGATTATTATCTAAATTTAGTTTTCCCCAGCATGGCTGTTTTAAAAATAGTTTTAAAAGAAGTATGGAAAAACCCTTTTTTCGGGGTTTAAAACAAAATACCACATGTGACAAGGTCTAGCGCTTGCTAATACTAGAAAAGGTAATTCTAATGTTGGCAGGAAATTATTTAGTTTTATCCCTCAATGTCAAAACAGTTTATTTTAGGGAAACCCAAAACAAACTCAAAAATTATCTGCCTTGGGCTGCATATTAAATTATAATCAACGAATGTAAATCTAGTTGGGTTCAAAGAATGAATAAAGGGGTTCCTAGAGTTTTAGAAGCCCACCAGCTATGCATTTTGGTTTGAGTCCTATTAAAGCAATTCACCAGCTAACGAAGATTCTTTTGTGCAAGCCATTGTAAATTGGTATTTTAGAAATTGAGATGAAATGACAGGATTTATGATAATTATACTGTTTGCATAAGATCTTTCAATCATGATAAATTTAAATTTTATATCGAACATGGAGAAATGTATTTTACCTATAATAATCCTGAAATGTATAATAATTTGACAATAATACCAGGTACTGCAAAATAAAAGATTGATATGGTTAATAAAAATGTTTTTACTTTCAAATATTACAATAAGTCACTTAATTTGTTCCAAATTTCCCTCCACCTCGAGTTAATTTTTCCAATCCTGAAATTTGATAAAAATAAAAAGGGATGTGGTTTTATGTTAGTAAATGGAATTTGACTATATTTAACATCTTTTACTTCTTTACGATAAATTCTACATTCCCATACTCTTTGTTTAAAACATTTCTACATTGCTTGCTATTAAATGCAGTCTTTAATAAACACGCGTCACGTTTATGTTTTTATAGCAACATTAATTGCATCCCCTGAAAATAACATTTCATTTTTCAATAGCCCTACATCGAAATTAGGATCATCAATAATTACAACTCTCTTTAATCATAAGTATCTTGAAATTTCCAAAAGTAGATTTCTTAAATTTTTCTGTTACAATAACCTACATTTACCATAGCATCAGCACACATTTTATAAAAGTTGATTTTAAATTGGAAGGTCCCATAAATACATTACACAACATTTACCCTTTGTACGATTACATATTCTATATAAATTGTTTAAAAATTAAGTATAAGTTCTTGTTATGATCAAAAATGATAATATAAACAAACAGTTATTACTTCTCTAAATTTCTTCTATAGGTTAAATATTCATGTCTTATATTTCCTCTTATACACTTAAATAATAATGTTTCATGGTATTTTTGATTTTAAAACCTTTTAACCATTGTTTAATTCAATTAAAGTCATGTTAGATATTCTACTTTTACTTATGTTTAAAAGTTTTTGAAATTGGTTTTCACTGATTCTACTGTAAAATTTATCTATATATTCTTCATTTAACATACAATTTTTTAGCGGCACAATCAATTTGTCATTAACCAAAAAATTTTGCATGTTCGGTAATTTTTTTGTTTTCCCAAATGTTTTCGTTCTTCTCGTGTGTTGATGGTCCGTCATCTTTTACTGCTGCCGGATTAAATTCTGCAAGAAACTCTCCCAGAGGTTTGGGTAGGTCGCTTCCAAGTTGACCCAGTTGCGAATACCCAGAGCACAGTCCCATTTTTGTTTCTACCCGCAACGATGGGGGAAAAAATTTTAATTCCATATAATGCGTCTTGGGGTTTGGGTTTTTTTGTATTTTGATATAAAAAACTTCCTGTTTGTTTCGAACCAAAATATGAAACAGTTTGGGGTGAAGTTTTCATTCCAAGTTGGGTCTGTACTGATTGTTTTTATTATTTCCTTAGGCAGAGGGTTTTCCCCTGCGGGGAAAATTGCCACTACATTTATACTGACCAGCACTCGTGGATAAGATGGAGGTCCAAGGCGGGATTTGGGGTTGAAGCTTGAAGAAAACGAATCCGATTTTTCTTTTGATTGATTGCAACAGGTTGTAATGGAACTTGCAGGGTTTTTTAATATTTCTAATTGGTAAGATATCTTTAAAGATGACGGGTCTTTTTAAAGTGTTTAATTCCAACCACGTATTTACCCCAGTGGCAAGGTGTTTCCTACTAAATCCAAGATCGCGCAATAAAGGTCTCCTGCGTTATCAATAATTTTCCCCCCACTACCGACTCCTGACTCCATTCTAGAAATTTTAATGGGAAAATTTAAAATTTTTTCAAATTAGTAAAAAGGTATAATTTTAAATTTCCCAAGTTTAATTTATTTTTTCTTTTTCGTTTTTTTAGTTGGAATATACCTTTGTTTCTTGGGCGGAAAGGGGTCGAACTCCGTTCTTTGTTTCGGAATCATCATTCTTTGATGACGACGGAAGAACAGGGCTACTCAACTGGGGGGAGAGTGATTAGAATCTTCCCTTTTTGGGTTCACGCTTACGTTTTACCGGGGCAGCGGTACGGCACCGTATTTTTTTCGCCTTTAAAAAAATCTGAAACTTCTTTAAAAGTAGAGTCGCGATATTCTCCTTTTTTACAATGATTTTCCCCCTCTTCCCCCACTTCATATTTGATTTACCACGTGCCACAAGTCACAACAATAGTTTTAAAACCTTCACACATTTTTTGACGGACTTAAAAAAACAGTCATTTTACAACGAGTTTATCTACTAATATTCAAATCCTGCGGTAGACGGGCCTAGGACCAGCTATTCTATTCGGATTTTTTAACTGTTACTTCAAATACTTTTTCACCGTCACATACCGAATAAAGTAACCACATCATACGGTTTTGTTTTAAAATTTTTTTATCAAACGAAACACTTACATGCCCCGGGGGATTACTCACGAAATTGAACACGGAAAATAATTATGCCCCCCGGGGTTTGATGATCCTTTTTTGAAGTTCCCGCAGGGTATTTGTCCCCAAGCTTCGATTGACCGTCCCCTTTGTGTGCATCACATTTTGGGGGAGTGTGGCAAACACCCCTACCGTCGGCCTTTTTTTAAAGGTGACTTACGTTTTTTTTTACGCGTAGTGCGGATGGAGTTATTTGTTTTACTCCGTTTTAAAACCGGGCGGATCTTTTAAATCCCTTTTGGTTACTTTAAAAAAGGGCTTTTTTGATTTTATCTCATTTTAGATCTTTTTAACATTTATTACAATTTAACAGGGTTTTTTTGTTTTTAACGTATATAATTTTAAACAGTGTGTCATTTTAACGTGTTATTTTTAAATGTTTTTTTTGCCCTTTTTATTAGAGTATACATTTTTTTTTTTTTTTTAGCAAGTGTATCCTTAATTTAACTAAGCCCCATTTGAGCACTCCTATGGATTCCAGGGGTGAATGTATCTCTTTCCCTATGGGATTTTTATTGTTTTTCATATATTTAAAGGGCCCTAATGCCTCATGTGTCGATGGCCCTTTTAAACCCCAAAAAATAATAATTTGGCTGTCTTCTCGTCTGGAAAAAGCGTACGACACCCCCTGGCGGTACGGCTTTTTTAAAACACTTTTTAATTGGGGGGTTTCCGGGGGAAAACCTTCCTTCTTTATATTAATTTTTGTCTGATAGACCTTGGGGGAAGGTTGAAAAACCCTTATTCGATGATTTTATTCAAGAAAATGGGGTCCCCAGGGGGTTTTTTTTGAGTGTTTTTTCGTTGTTCGCATGTATCAATACAATCTTCGTATTGTAAATTGCTACCCCACCCAACCTGATTCTACACGCTTAATCGCGTATAGCATACTACCCGCCCTTAAAAACTCCGACGAACCCTATAAAATAAATTTCACTTATAACCCAAGCAGCCCAACCGCACACATCAAAAAAACTTTCTTTAATTTATCAAATGTTTTTACAAGGGTTGTTCTTAACGTACCTTGGGTTCCAAGTGACATCACTAGAGTATTACCAAGTCAAACGGCCGGGTTGGGGGTCGGGGGACGACAAAAGTAATGTCCAAAGTTGTAACCGGCCCGAAAAAAAATTTAAAAATGAACGGGGGTTCCCGAGGGTCAAGCGACAATTCATATCGGCTGGTTGCCGCCGAGGAAGATTATGGCAACTCTCACTTGCAACAACGTTTTCCAAGGCTTTCAAAAAAGATGAACTTCAAATATTCGTATTTACTGCAATTTGCGGCAAATGTCCAATCAGAACCACGAAGAAAGAAAAAACTGATGTATAAGACGTAATGCCTGTGATTACGGATGGCTTGAATAAAAACTTCCCCCTTGTTTTGTTTCTGGGTTCAAAAGGAAATATTAAATATGAAAATTTGTTTTTTTAAACATATTATATGTATTGGGGGGCAGGGAGGGGACCTGGGTTTTCATATTTTTTGTTTTAAATAAACCATTTTTTTGCTTTACTTACGGGGGTCATGGGGTTTGGGGGACCTGGCAGTAACTTTGTGTTAAATATTAAAACTTTTTTGTAGGGTATTATGCGTTTTGGGAAAGAAACCCATAAAAAATTTTGCATGTTTTCTATAGACGAAATGGAGCAATTGCGTCTGGCTTTAGCTTTTTGTACGCTTTCTCTTGTTTAAGTGAAGTATGATTGACATACGTTGTAAATTTTTTAAATTAGTTGCCAACACCTTTGGGGAAATTACCATTTGATTTGAATTGTAAAGTATAGATAAATCTTTGTTTGCGTTGGGGAAAGGCCTTCTTTTTTTATATAAAAAATTTTTTGTTCGAATAAAAATAAATTTCAAGATTAAATTGTTTGTGCAAAAGGGTTAATAGTTACTTTCCCTGATTTTAAATAACTGTTAGTTGGAAAACGCCTATTTCTAGCGTTTAAATCGTGTCCATTTTTTACAGAGAATCTTTGATTTAGAGTAATTTGAAGGAAAAACAATTTTCACCAAAATATAATGTTCTTTAAAAATTTTTTATTTTTATTCTTTGGAAAACTTGGTATTTTTATTTTACCTTATTTTGAAACCCAAAAAACGAAAACTATAAGTCATTTTTTTAAGAATAAAAAGGAAAAACTTTTTTAAAAATTACTTTTTAAGTAAAATGTTTTTTTTTTCATAGTAGTTACTGGGGAAGTTTTTTGAATTACGGCCATTACCTTTGCTTTTGTTTCTTGAGAAAATTAAAAAATTCCTGTTTTAAAAAAAACTTTGCTCTTAATCTGTTGTGTTTAAAAACATGTACGCCACCCCCCCCTTTCCGTATTTTTAAGGCCCCTTTCCACAGGGACATTGGGGGGTGTTGCAGCTATTCTTTATATAAGTTTCCCAAAAAATGTATACCTTTTTTAAACACACCTCGTCGTGGGTCACCCCCGGGGTTCCCAAACTTTTTTTGGTCACTGCCCCCTCTTTTCCAAAAACTCAACAATAGTGGTAACGCGGGGTCTGATTCTAGCTGCTCCGGGAAAAAGTTTTCCCCCATTGCTGCTCGAATCCCCCCCTTTGGAGTGACGACGGTTATTCCTGAATCGCTAAGGGTTTTTATAATTTTTTTTTCCCACTCGGACCATAAACCGGGGTGCACTTTTTCTTAAACCCACGCCCACTTTACAAAAACCCGGATGCCTTTTTCTTAAACGTCCGATTCACAAACCGGGTGCACTTTTCTTACCAAAAGTCCGACTTCACAAAAACCCGGGTGCATTTTTCTTCCAAGTCCGATTCACAAATGGATGCACTTTTTCTTTCCGACGTCGGATTCACAACCGGACACTTTTTTTTACCGACTCGACTTCCAAACCATGCACTTTTTTTTACCGATCGGACTTACAAACCGGATGGACTTTTTCTTTTCCGACGTCGGACTTTCAAACCGGGGGACTTTTTCTTACCGACGTCGGACTTAAAAAAACCGGGTCACTTTTTTCTTACCGATCGGACTTCACAAACCGGATGCACTTTTTCTTACCCACGTCCCGGGCTTTACAAACCGGATGCACTTGGGCGTCGGACTTGACAAACCGGGTGCCCTTTCGGGGCGTCGGCTTGACAAACCGGGGTGCACTTTTAAATCAATTTTTCGTAGGGCGGGCCAAGGTTGTTTTGCGCGGCCTTTTGGACTACGACTTTTCGCAGTCTCCTCGGGCCCTCCCGCGTTTTGACCGTTTTTAGGGCCGGGGTCCTTTGACACGACGGGGAAACGATTGGGTGGGGGGGCCTTTCCTCCGCTTGGGTTTGGACTGCATTTCAAAATCGCTCTGGGGAAACACTGACCGTACCCACCGTTTTTTTGGGTTCGCAGCCGGGGCTCAAAAGCATCAAAGGGGGGCAAAACCCGGACACGTCGCAAAGTTGGGGAAGCGCCCTAAAGGGTTGCTACCGCTCGGTGAAAAAGGCAGAAAAATCTGCCGAGATCCTCGGGGGGGATCCCCCTCGACCAATTTTCAGCAAATTGTGAATATCACGGTACCTCATGGTGATTCACCCGAGGGTGCCCAAAGGGGGCCCCCCTTTTTCCCTTTTCGGGTGGGGGCTGCTTTTTTGGGACATTTGTTGTCTCTGCCCGGAGCCCCTTCCGAAACTCCAAAAGGGGAAGGCCTGGGGAAGAAATCCTTTACTCCCCATGCCCCCGCAGGTGTTTCATAATTGTACTTTAAACCCCATTTGATACTTTAGGGAGTGTCCAAATGGTTTTTTTTTTTTTTTTCTCACATTGAGACTATTCTATTTTTATTACTCTTCCCCTTTAAAAAACAGGTGAATACCGTCTTTCTTCTTGGGTTTTATATGTTCATATAATGCTGGGGCCCTAATTCCTCAGTGTGTCGATGGGCCTCTAAACACAATAATAATAAAAAATAAAAATAATAAAAATTTTTAAAATTATATAAAATTTATTGGGCGCTCATATCACCCCGTTTACCCAATGAAGACCGTGATATATATTTGTGAGCCAATAAAATTTTTTTAATATCCCGCGGTAATTTTTTGGGTAAAGGAATTTTGGCGGGTGAAGCCAAAAAACTAAAAAATAAAAATAACTTCCCAATTATACACGGTGGGGGGGTGGGATGTTGGTGGGGGTGCCAACGAACCATTCCCCTAAAAAATTTTTAACTTAACAGGGTGCAAATCGAATTAAACTTTTTAACTGTGACCAAACTTTAAACATTTTTTTTTCTTTCATATTTTAATCGGGGACACCCCATTAATCATGTCGAAAATTTTTCCTGCGAGTTTTTTCAAAATAAATTTCTTTTCTCGCTCCCTTTTAAAAAAATTATAGATGAGTCCGTATGGCCTTTTTTAAAAAATGAATTAAAAATTGGCGACTACCCCATCGTCCCATTGCAGCCGTGAGGGTTATGTGTACCAATCACACGTTTTTAACATGGGGGGCACTTCAGGGTTTACCCGGGATGCATGGTTGTAAGATACAAAAATAAGGTACAATATTTTTCTTGGTCTTTTGAAAGAGGGAAGATTTCTCTCAAGTGAGGGTTTTTATTTCTGATGCTGAGCATCTCCAATTTGTCTTTTGGGAAAAAGGATGATAATAGCTTCACTTTGAGTTTAATTCCAGGGGTTTTTTGATAGCAATCCCGGGTTCCCTCTTTGGGGTTAAAACCCTTATTTAACCAATCAGGGTTTAAAACTTTTCCAAATTTTTTTTTCTGGTCAGTATAGTGGGGTCTGTCGGGAGCAAAAGGGGATCAGGATGTCCACGGGAGAAGAAACGGTCAGAGGTAAGACAGGGGCACTTCCCCCCCTCTGAATTGAGGGCACAGTTAGAATCCTTGAAAAGGGCTTGAAAGAGAAAACCGTTGTCTTATCCAACAATTGCCCCCCCCGCACCACAGGGCAGGTCCACGTACGGTCTGAAATTTTTTCCCTTTAACGCATCATAAACCTCCCATTGATATCAAACGATTCATGACCACACATTGATTACATACGTGTCATGAACACATTTATTTCTGTGCGCTGCAAGGGGCCCAAAGTTTTTAATGTATCGACATGGTGGGGAGTCGGATACACCTAAAAACGTCATCAACAAGCGAGATATCTTTTTTGGGTGCCCTTTAAAAAAGCACCCCTTTTTTATATTTCCTTTCCCCTACATCATAATACTACTGCGACCCAGCTCCCTTGGTTTTACTTTGATTCCAAACCCTCGAAGTGGAGCAAGTGTAAAAGCCCCGCTATACCAGTGTTTCATCATTGTTTTATAGAAAATATTTACTGCGCTGTGATGGGCGCCAGGGGTTTTTGTGACGTCAGCGTCGTGAGATAGGGCAGCCTT
>JBCFYV010000805.1:0-65783 GCA_039000515.1 Timema cristinae
TAAAGGTGACTTACGTTTTTTATTACGCGATAGTGCGGATGGAGTTATTTGTTTACTCCGTTTTATACGCCAGGCGGATCTTTTTAATGCCATTTGAGTCACTTTTATAAAGTGGCTCTTTTGGATATTATCTCATATTGAGATCTTTTTAACGGTTTTATTACAATTTAACATGTTGTTTTGTCTTTTTAACGTATTATCATTTTAACATGTTTTGTCTTTTTAACGTGTTATATTTTAATATGTTTGTTTTGTCTTTTTATTGGAGTGATACACTTGTGGTTTTTTTTTAGCAGGTGTATCACTTAATTTAAACCAAGAGTCCATTTGAGCACTCCTATGGGGTGTCTCAGATGGTGAATGTTTTATCTCTTTCCCCTACGGGGATTTTATTATGTTTTTAATATATTTCAAGGCCCTAATGACCTAGATGTGTCGATGGGCCGTTAAACAATAATAATAATAATAATAATAATAACAGCTATGGCAACAATGTTAGACCCTCGTCTCAAAAAACACCAAACAAGTCTAATTGAGGGAGTTTCACGAAGATTAGCTGTTCTGGAGAGAAGGAAGTTAACAGCTATGGCAACAATGTTAGACCCTCGTCTCAAAAAACACCAAACAAGTCTAATTGAGGGAGTTTCACGAAGATTAGCTGTTCTGGAGAGAAGGAAGTTAACAGCTATGGCAACAATGTTAGACCCTCGTCTCAAAAAACACCAAACAAGTCTAATTGAGGGAGTTTCACGAAGATTAGCTGTTCTGGAGAGAAGGAAGTTAACAGCTATGGCAACAATGTTAGACCCTCGTCTCAAAAAACACCAAACAAGTCTAATTGAGGGAGTTTCACGAAGATTAGCTGTACTGGAGAGAAGGAAGTTAACAGCTATGGCAACAATGTTAGACCCTCGTCTCAAAAAAGCTGCATTTGGAGTTGAGACCAATGCAGCCCAAGCGCATACTTGGGTAAGTGATGATTTAGCTACTTTGTGCCATCACATTGAAAGTGAAGGGGTGGAAAGAGTTGTGGTAACAGGAGGTCCAAACTGCGAGGGAACAAACAACACAAATACAAATATTTCGTTGTGGGATAATTTTGACACGAAAGTGGCTCAATTGAAGACAACATCAATTCCAGTGAGCAGCAGTATCACAATGTTGAGACAGTACATGGAAATGCCATATTTTAACCGAGTAAGTGATCCATTGCAGTTCTGGTCTAAGCATAGATCATTGTTTCCGGAACTTTATATTTTGGCCATGAAATATATGTGCGTACCTGCGACTTCAGTGCCTTCGGAACGTGTTTTCTCAAAGGCAGGGCAAGTTTTGACAGAACGAAGGAATAGACTTAATCCTAAAAATTTGGATTCTATAATATTTTTAAATAAAAATAATATGGAACTAAATAAGTAATTTTTTTGATATTACAATTTTAAGTGATATCCTAATTAACAATTCACTATCGCTGTATGCCTTTATAGATTTGTTGAAATTGATAATATTAGTTATAGTTATATTAGTATGGTGATTATGTTGTTCAATTAGGTAATATTTCTAAGTGTTCTTTTTATTTTGAAATACATTTTTGGTCAACGTTTTAGTAACTTGTAAGAAAACAATATGTGACAGAACTAATGGAAGAATTTTCACAATACTGTATAATTTATATGGATACTCATTCGCCTAAAATAGTATATGATAATCCTATCGCAATTTAGTTTCAAATTAGTGACTATTATTATTAATATTATTATTTTAATGGCCCTGTCCCAGTAATACTACTTTAAAGAGAAACTTAACAGATATATAAATATAAATAAATATATATATATATATATAATATATATATATATATATATATATATAGATTTAAATTAGAATATAATTCAATTATGAACACTACAAAAGGTGCCATTTGAGCCAAAGAAAAACCTACAACATAAAAGATTGTAAAAGACAAATTTCCTACCAGAATAAGAGAAAAGACCTACACTCGTCAGGAAGAAATTACGTAAGCTATGCATAATTTTTATTAATTATTTTTAAATGTGTAGCATATTTGACGTCTATAAAGATTTATTATATTTTATATCAAAATAAAGTAGAAACATTAATGTATTAAGGTGGCTGAATTCGTGTTTTAATTTTATTTATGGTGTTTTACGTGCTCTTTCTGAATCGTTTCATTATATCAGCACACGACTTTTATATTAACTAAATTCTATAACAGGCACAACATCTAGCCCCAAGTCGCTAATTTATCAGTGTGAAAGGGGAAACCCACATTTCTCAAATAATAGATTTTATCAGCCATGCCGGTAATCAAACCCGGGATTCTTAGATAAGTAGGCAGACTCGTTACCGACTGAGCTAAGGCGCTGGATAATTCGTAAGTATCGCGGACCTAAATGAATAACCTTATGAGAAATGCATTTATTATAAATTAAATTAATAATAAATATAAATAGGTTTGAATAATAGTCTAAACACTTGTTGCACCCTCTCTTGAGTCCTGTACCCCCCGGCCAACAAAAGGGATAAAAGGGAGAGGATGAACTTAACATACAAAAAAAGGAAATTATAAAAAATATATAGATTCAACAAAATGAGCAGTTTATTCAATTAAATGACAATAGCGCAGAAAACAAAAATTGGTCTCATTATATCATTATGAGTACAGTTGGAAATTATGCTCGAAGCCAACAACTTTATATCATTAAAGTTGCGCAAGTGTTTAAACAAAAGGAAACATGAAATCCATCATAATATTGATAGTCCAGTCTATAAGAGACAATAACAAAGCGAATATTTTTAAATGCGATACAAAAATATAAGGGCCTAATGGGCACCTTGATATGGTTCCAAAGGTTTCGTAATTCACAGAAAACGATATCATAAATATAAAGATTTAAATGTGACGACTATACAACAGAGTCTACACAACGTGAGGGTTTGACTACCACATAAGCCATACTCCTACGGGACTATCAGATCTGACTTAGAATATGGAACTAACAGTTCCATCAATTAACAAAACTTTAGCTGTTCAAACAGAACTTACGTTACAAAAGATTAAAGTCATCCTAATTTAAATTCCAATAAAAAGTTACTTCACGTTACGTTAAATCAAACCATAATTTTAAATATGAAAAGTTACTTCGATAAAAAAAAATTACTTTACGATTCCAAACAATATAATATTAACAAGTCAAACTTCTAATCAGCACATAACTGAGGATATTTACGAGAATAAAAATATAAGCAAAAGTTACAGCGCCCGAGCGGCGACCTATCTAAGATAGAATATTTAGACATTTTTTGGCGATCAAAATATTAATACGTTAGATTTTGAAACTGAATATTAAATGCAAAAAGTTTAAAGTTTATAAATAAGTTAAAGAGTTCATAACTCCACCCGTCTAAGCGACGATTTTGATACATGTTACAAGTTTTCTCCAGCCATTGTCCAGTTCCATGACAATGGTCTGTCGTCGATCGTTGATCGTAAGATAGTCGATTATGGCAAGCTTGCACGGCCATTATATAGGGATTTCGTTGTTCTGCAGGGCTATTCTGACCGGACGGGAACTAGTTGACGACGTCGCGTTGGCTCGATCCCGTAGCGATGCCGACATGTGCGATTCTGTCCAGTCGGCTAGTTGGCGACACGACTACTCGTCGCGAACTCTGTCGCTTATTTACGAGACTGTCTACCCCCTCTGTTAACTTCCCGACTTTAATGGCGTTCGTTACTTACTTTTGGTTTTTACATATTTGATTGTTTATATTATCCAATTTAATTAGATAAGGGTTTATTTTAGTGTGTTTTAGCGTTTAGTAATTTTCAAGTGGGATTTTTATTTGTATTTGCATCATAGATGTTTAAAACAGTTGTTTTAGTGTTAGGTTAAGGCTGAGCAGTAATTTAAACAACGTGTGAAGTTTTAAATGGTTTCTTGTGGTCGTTATATATTTTATATATTTCGTAGTTTCTCATCTTAATAAATACCTTACGCCATAAATTAAGCCCAAGCCCAAATGTTATTTGACAAAATGTCCCCAGTGCCTTGCAAACCAAAAAGCAACATTAAATTAACATAGGTTTTTGTTATGTATGTGAATAAAAAATAAAAAGTTTATCAATGTTTTAGTTGCTATAGCATTATGTGTATTTTTACAGGTTTTTGGATATGATGTTGAAACATGGAATTTCATCTTATAAATAAAAGTAGGTAACTTAGTATGTGTAATTAATTAATTGTGCAATAGGCCTACCTACTAGTTTCATCTTTATTTGAATTTTTCTTACAGATTTAGCTCGCATACTAGTCACTCTACACAAATTGTAAAATTAATTATAAATCGTACCATTTGATTTATAAATGTTTATTTATACCAATTTAGAAACCATTCTAGGCCTAACTTACTAATGGTGATTGTACAGTTTCTAGTTTAATCAACATTTATTTATACCAACTTAGAAACCATTCTAGGCCTAACTTACTAATGGTGATTGTACAGTTTCTAGTTTAATCAACATTTATTTATACCAACTTAGAAACCATTCTAGGCCTAACTTACTAATGTTGATTGTACAGTTGCTAGTTTAATCAACATAAAGCCATTACAAAAAAGTACAATAGTATATCCCATACAGTTTATTTTATTAAAAGAAAACAAAACTACAATCAAAAAACTTCACTTGTCCTTCCTCGTCTGCGGTAGTTCAATATCATCTGAAACAAAACTTTTGATAAAAACAAACATCCTTAGATACATGGATTTTAATATAATATGATAGGCATGAATAAGATATTTAAGAGGAAATGCACCTGCATTAGCATGGAAAGAAGGTTGAAAAAATACTCTGTAGACTTGTGTAGGATTCAAACTTCTATTCATAAACTGCAACAAAATACAATAAATTTGTAAAAATAACAAACAACATAGCAAAAAGTATTAATATTTACAGTAAAATAGTGGTGATCCAATCCAACTGAATATTGGGAGTGCCTAAAATTGGAGGGTTTCTACACTAGATCTAATAAGATTGTGGATTCCATTTTTCATAATATTTATAAATGTTTATGTCTGTTTAAGTATTGAATATTTTTTATGCACCGAGCCTTATTACCTCTCAAATATATTGGGATATTTACAGTGATGACATTAGAATGAGGGAAGTAAACATGAGAAGAAATATGCCTACATTTGCATGGAGGGAGAATGGAAGTACCATAATTACACTTGGTTTCAATTTGAACCCTCTCTATTTCACTGACAAACCTGACTATGTTGATGCTTTAGCCTTTGTACCCCACAATTTACCTAACAGTGAAAGTTTATTTGTAACGACCAGTTTAATCTCATCAAAGCAACTGCTTATAATTCCTTATCAAATCAATTTCAAAGGTATTTTAATAATTTTAATCAATCACAAACAAGGATATATAAAAAATTAGGGATGATGCACAAAATACAGTGTGTATACAACACCTTTTTTTGTTACAAAATATAAAATAATAAATAGTTTAAAACAATAATCCTACTCATGAGCAAACGGTGAATCAAATGATACTAAAATTATAATTATGGACATTTATATTTTTTCACTTTTGCAAAACTTAATCAACGCACCCAAAACATCAAAGATATATAGCAATTGATGAACATTGTGTTTTTACATGTACGGCTTTGGGTTTATACAAATGATCCTTAACATTATCATCTCTATATTATTTATTTGATTACTACCGTTCAAAATTGTTATTTTTGTAGGCCTATACATGAAAGGTTAGGTCAATTTATTGGTTAATACTCCAATAATAAAGTTTTAAAATAGGGATTGTTTTTCTTAACCCAAAATAACAAAATCCAACCTTCCAATCATAAAAAAAACATGACTTTGGTGTTTGGTTTAAGAGTTCTTAATCAAATGTTTCAATGATAAGCCTAACAAATATATTTAATAATTATTGTAATTTTACTATAATTTGATTTTCCGTATCCTTTTGAATAGAGTGATGGTGTTAAATTATTTATTATTTTCTATTTTATATAGAAAACAGAGTCCTATATCTACCTGTTATTGTGCGCTTTCCCCGAAAAAGAACTACTAACCTGGCCCTTATGTGATTAGGTTAAACATCTTGAAAAAACAAAATAAATAATTGGACGAGTCTTACATTATCTTACAGTCACATTAATCTTTGTTTCATTTAGTAAATACTTAATAAAATCTTTCACACAGTTTTGTAGGCCTAAGCTCCACTAGCATTCCCTTACCAAAATAAAATGTATTGGTTTTGTGGCACTTTATTATTGGTAAAACATTTGATAAATTACCATTTATATATAACTAATATTAACTTAGAACCGGATGACAAATAATCTAGGATAAATATTCAATTTTGGCAACCTATTCAACATATTTGTGTATACTATAAATGCAGCCCACTTTTGTCAATAATAAAAAGGGTAATACATTATAAGCTAACCTAACTAGTCCTACAAGAACTCGTAGCTTAGGTGTACTTTTAAGTTAAAACATCTTAATATAGTTTAGCAGTATTTTAAAGATAGTTTTTGTTTCAAAAACTAGCGCTTAATTGACAACACCACATTACAAGACTATGCACAATGATATAGGACTAGTTTAAATTTGTTGAATATAATTATATTGGGTCTACTCACGTTTCTTTATTTCCGCCATCACGCTGGCACACAATGTATAATAATAAAAACTTTTCCGGCAAATAAAGATAAAACAAACGTACAGTAATGCACTTAATAAGCATCGCATTCTGTTTGTAAGTCTAGGTATAGTTATAAATAATGATACTGAAAATTACACCAAACTTGAAATTATACACAAGATTAAACCTACATAAAATATGAAAACACCCCAATAAATACCAATTTAATAGTAACTGAATTAAATAAATAGTAACTAATAAATTGATGGAGCAAGACTTTCGAAGAATGTGATGACTAATATAAAAATAAATACTAATCATTAATAAAAACCGTGTCGTCTGCTAACTTCGAAATTGCAAATACAACCAAAAGTAAACAAGAAGCAATGAACTCTGGGTAAAATATGTTGCCAACCTAAATAAATAGTGTTGAAAACCAAACACTGTTGATTACCTGTTGCCATGGCAACCATGGTCTTCCCGACATGAAGCCACGACCGGACAGAATCGCTGTTTCGGTAACTTTTCACGACAACTCGTCGCGAAGCGTAGTTGACGACACTCGAGCCGACAAATGTTCCCGAGCGGTCAGAATAACCCTGCTGGAAAGAAGGGGGGAGTACACCAAACACGCATATGATGACATCAACGATGCCTTCAAACAGTCACGTACACCATTGTTGATTCCGCTTGCTCCATCGGAATATCTGTGAATATCTACAATCACCCGATGTTTTGAAGGAGGTTCCTCTAGTCTCCGTCAGGGGTCGGATACATAATTGTCTTCTAGTTGATGTTGATAGTTCTCGGTTCATTTCACGCTAGTACAGTCGGAGTGCCGGGACGCTTTGTTGACCCACTGGATCTCCCTTGACCCACTCGTCAGTCTAGGATTCCAGGTGCCGGCCAGCCTTGCAGGATTCTATTGTGAGCAGATTAGTATTGTAAGTACACGAACAAATTAATACTTAGGATTGGATTGAGTAATAAATATATTGTCCAGCATTGTTTCTATTATGTCTTCTTAGCTTACAAGAACTACAACAGAGAAAAATACTATTGTAGGGATCCTAATTGAGTTGAATTTATTGGAGCGGGTAGTATGATTTGTTGTCCCGTTGTAACATTATACCACGTAATGTTACAAATCTCTAATCACGTCAGTATGGGGCGGGGTCCAGTTGTAACATTATACCACGTAATGTTACACACTATGGTCAGGAAAATGTGAAATAAACTATAATGTGAATGATAAACTGTAAGCTTACTTTAACCCACATTTTGTGTGGATAAACAACAGATGAGAACGAAACCATAAGCTCGAATAAAATAATAATAATTGCTCAGCAATGTAGAACGCGGATTGATTTCCAATAATGGACCTTACAGAAACCAATATTTGTATCTCCGTAACAAGGAAAACATTCGAAACTGTAGGGTAAGGGACCCTATTATGAGATAGTGCCCTAATATGAGACATGGCAGTATCAGCTGAACAAGCAAGAGCAATCTAGTGGCAAGTGGCTTACCTAAGAGGTGCCCCTTAGTCCCCATAGAGGGCAGTTAAAGACCACGCCATCTTTGACTGTTATATCAGTAAAAAAAAGACAATGTATTCTCACTCATTCTTAAGTTTTTGTTGATAGTTTTCAGCACAAGTTTTTGGAGGCAAGGTAAGTTATTTTGTATCATTCAGTCATATAAAAACGCTAAGTATTTATAGTAAGGTATAACGTAGTGTCATTAGTTTTGATGTTTTTTGTTTTTCTTCCATTTATTGCCACACAATGTTTCAGCATGCATTTCCCAAATATGAGATACTAGGGGGTTCCCTTATTTGAGAGATATCTCATATAAGGAGCCACTTCTTTTCACACTTTTGTTAGACCTCTGTTTATTGTAGATGCCCTATTTTATTGTTGTATAAATTATCACCTTAATAATATACAATAATATAGAAATAATAATATATTATACAATATTATAATCATTACAATATTGTTGTTTTGCAGATGCCGCCTACAAAGGAGAAGAAGAGAAAAGGGTGGGACAAGGAGGCTATGGCCGAGGCTGTGACTGCTTTTCGAGAAAATAAAATGGGTTATTTGAGAGCTTCAAAGATTTATGGTGTTCCCAAAGGAACGATTGAGAGGTATTCTAAGGATTCACGAAGTATTGGCGAGTTATTGAATGTTAAGTTGGGAAAGAAACCTGTACTCCCACAAGTACTGGAAGAAAAATTGGTACAATATTGTGTACAGATGGATGAACGTTTCTTTGGGCTCAGGAGGAGCGATATTAAAAGGCTCGCGTTTCAACTTGCTATCCAAAATGGACTGAGCCATCCATTCTGTCTTGGAAAGGAAGCAGCCGGCAAGAAGTGGCTTCGTGGCTTTTTGGGTAGGCATCCCCAACTTTCTGTGAGAACACCGGAAGGAATGTCCTCTGCAAGGGCGAAAGGATTTTCTCGTGAAAACGTGGATTCTTTTTTTGACATTTATGAAAAAGAATTCGATAAAGTTCAACCTCACCGTGTCTTCAATGTTGACGAGACTGGGGTTACGGTGGTTCAAAATAAGAAAACTAAAGTAATTTCCCTGAAAGGGAAAAAAGCTGTAAGTTGCATAACATCAGCTGAGAGAGGTAAGCTGATTACTGTTGTCACATGCATGAATGCCACTGGTGTATTTGTTCCTCCAATGCTGATTTTCCCTAGAATAAACATGACCCAGCCTCTGATGAATGGGGCTCCTTCAGGATCGATTTGGGGCTGCCATCCATCTAGGTGGATCCAGATGGACCTTTTCACAAAATGGTTTGTCCATTTCATAAAGTTCACAAAACCTACTGAGTCTGATCCTGTTCTGTTGGTATTGGATGGACACTACAGCCATACAAGAAATGTTGAGGTGATTGATATGGCTCGGAACTCGTATATTACCATCATTTGCTTGCCCCCACATTCCACGCATAGGATGCAGCCGCTAGATGTGGGCTTCATGGGTCCTCTGAAGACGTATTATTCTCAGGAGATTGAAACATGGCTGCGTAATAACCCTGGGAAAGTCGTCACGCACTACCAAGTCGCAGAGATATTTGGGAAAGCTTACACAAAGGCTGCAACCATGGCTGTCGCAGAAAAAGCCTTCCGAAAAACTGGACTTGTTCCATGCACCAGAAATGTGTTTGTGGATATTGACTTTGTGCCTGATGATGAGTCAGAGGATATGCCTGGTCCACATGCTCCTGCACAAGGTACTGGCTCTACAAACAGTGGATCGAATCCAGTAAACCCTCTTATCGAACCATCTGATATTTCCCCGGTACCTTCTAAACCATATTCATCGGGAACTTCATCTCGTTCAGGTTCTGCTGCTGTAGTTACCACCTCCCCTTATAAAAATACTTTAATGGAGAAAGCCGCAAAAAGGTGGAAAACCAGAAGAAGAAGCTTGATAAAACAGAGAGACCCGTTGGCGCTAACTCCAAGCCTGCAACCTCTGCAGTTTCAACATCTAAAACCAAAACAATTTCCGTGTTTTCCTCTGAAGCTTCATCTTCTAAGAATAAAGCCAAAATAAGTATCAAACAAACAAAGAAGAGGCGACCTAAACAAGCTCCATCCCCACCCAGTGAGTCAAGCACTGAAGATGACGAAGAGCCACCCCTACAAGATTCTGACTCCGACTTCAGTTCTGATTATTCTAAAGAAATGGATGAATGTGATGCTGAATACGTACTGTGCAGTGGTTTGTTTTCAAAGGACCGTGGTGGGGAAAAATGGAGAAAATGTGCACAGTGTTTTCAGTGGTGTCACGAGGAATGCGGTGACAAGCGAGACTCCATTTTCTTGTGTGGCCCATGTCATGACATTTGAACATTCGTTTTCATTACTGTTGCAATATTTCAAACTTGTTTTGTGAAGAGAAAAAATCCATTGATTGGAATATATTTCGACGAAGAAACCACTCTTCAAGTTTGATTAATTTCTCATGTGTTTATTACTTAAAATTTTGTTCAAATAAACACACATTTTAAAAAACTGTGTTGGAAACCTTTTATTTTGAAAATATTAAGGTATTCTGATTTCAAAAAATAAGTTACTGTAATATAAGATGGTTCTCATGTTTGGATCCCTATGTGTCTCATATTAGGAACACCTTTTCCGAAGTCATTCATTTGTCAGTTTTGAGTAATTTTTTTTTTCCTTGAGTTGTATGAAACATAGAACAAATTTCAAATTGGATAGTGTTAGCCAAATAATGTATGCTTCTCTGGAAGAAATGGTGGCGAAAAATTTCTCCATTTAAAGGTCAAAAAATGACTCCGACAAAAAGTATCTCATAATTGGGCCCTTTACCCTAAGGTTGACTATCGATCAGCACGGTAACCCGTAGAAGTGAATCCCAATAGTGGACCTTATAGAAACGAATATTTCGCATCTCTGTAACAAGGAAAGCATTCGGAACCGTAAGGTTGACTATCGATCAGCAAGGTAACCGTGGAAATGATTCCCAATAGTGGACCTTATAGAAACAAATATTTCTCATCTCTGTAACCAGGAAAACATTCGAAACAGTAAGGTTTAATATCGTTCAGCAGTAAGGGGAATGAATATGAATACTTTTCATTCGAATGATTTTTAAACTATCGAATGGTTCGATAGTTTTCATTCGATAGTGCCCATCACTACCAAGTACCAAGCAGTTATAGCGCGACCTTTCTACTACGAACACGTTACCGTTCTGTTTTATTTGTAGTTTGAGCTCTTTCTTTGTTACGCTGTGACAGACCTTATGGATGCGAATATCAAACCATACCAGTTTGAACCAGACATACTGAGGATTATACACTTACGGATAGTGACAATGATGAAATTATTGTAAATACGGCAGGGCTATCTAACTCAGGAAGTTGGGGTTTGTGTGGACTGTGTTTAAACATGGTAATGGACGAGGAATGGTTGGGCTGAACTATTCCACATCCACAATAACCTACACGTCCATTACCACCACAAGAAAAACAAATATAACCAATAAAAAATTAGTTCAGAAAATAATTATAGACGGCGGTATTACGGGACCTCGTTTACGCGTTTTTTTAAGGTGTTACATTGCCCAAACCTGAATTTGTGTCAAGAGCACAAAGCGGGGCACTGATAGGGAATTCAATTCTCTATCCAAACATAAGTGTGCATAGGCCTAGACCCTACAGATCTGAGCAATTTGACCAAAGATTAAGGAATTACATGATTTTTTTCAGGAAAATTCTCCTTTACACGTTTTGTTTAAGGCGATACAAATTCTAAAACATAATTTGTGTCAAGAGCACAGAGTGGGACCCTGATAGGGAATTCAATTATCTATCCAACCATATAAGTGTGCATAGGCCTAGAAACTACATATCTGAAAAATTAGACAAAAGCTTGAAAAATTAGAGGATTTTTTTAAAATGATAATCCTTGCTTACACGCTTTTTTTGAGGCGCTACATTGCCCAAACCAGAATCAGTGTAAATAGCGCAGAGCGAGGCCCTGCTAGTGATATATGGTCATCCCTTTTATTTTATGTCAACCCCACATTTTAACATCACTTATTTTTGGATTTAGTAGATTTATTTCTCATCAAAATCACCACTGTGCTTTTCCCTCCAACCCTCCACCCCCTTCCACTGCCATCCATTAGTCGTGTTTACGATTGATTGGACGTTGTTACTTTTAAACACCCTTTCCTATTTGTTTCCCCCCTAATTACCAACAAAGGTGGAAAGGGGAGAATATGTTGGAATGTGTGTTGGAGAATATTAAATTGGACAGTATGTTCCGTGCTTTCGTTTTCATAAGTTCTAAAGTGATTTGTTTGAAGATTTTGTGCCACCATTTCAACATTAGAAAACTTATTTTCAAAGATATGTATTGTATTTATTTAGTATTCTTGAGAGGAGATAGTTTTATATTCATAGTTAAAATTAAATTTGTCCTCTAAAATTATTTTATCACATTTACAATAATCTTTAGGGACATACAATCTTTTTTAATTAAGTAAGTGTTGTTTCGCATTCCCAAAGGATTTACCCTACAATTTTTAACAATGGATACCCACCCTAGGTAATTTTCATGCTACTAAAAACAAATCTAATTATGTAGAATGTTTGTGTGTCTAAATTATAGCCTAACATTAATAAACATAGGCTTACGTATCGTACTTATTATTTTTATTTTTGCATCTTCCGCTAAATTAACCTTTTATTCCCTGGACCGTCGTAGGTTTAAAAAATAATTTCTTTATTAAATATTTCACTAACACACAGTTCCATATGTTGAGAATTTATGTAAATTTATTTTTAGAGAAAATATTAATTCAAGTATTTTTACTAATAATATTGTTTTAATTCATCTTTTATATTTCGAAAATGGTTATGTCAATTTTGCTATAAATTTTATAGGAGGTGTATTTTACTTTATAACTATCCAACAATAATTCAGTTTTGTTTACCTATAATTGATTTTTGTCAATAAAATGGTTAAAATGATGTGGTTTTAAATGAATTTATTGTGAATATTTTACATGATAAATGGAACTGTGCTTTTTCTTTTCTTGTGTACATATAGATTCATGATCCTCGTAACTTGTTGGTATATTTTATGTCATTTTAGGTCATTTTGTTTGGATTAGTGGCCTTGCTTGGTCAAATTTAGGCATTTATGTCGACTACAGGCCTAAATATTAATCTTAAGTAGGTACTGTTGATGTTTTAAATGCATGAATACTCAAAGGTAGATGTTGCTTTCAGATAAGCGATTTGTTTAAATCGATTATAAGCTTTTACCGGAATTAAAGTTTGTTTGTTAGATTCCGTCTGTAAAAAAAGGTGGGAGGTTAAGGGGGTATAGACCCGTATCTTCTTAAGATGAAGGAAACAGATAAATGTTTATGTCCTATCTAAATGGTTTAGAAAAGTTGTATGCTTGCTACGAGAAGTTTTTTTTTTATCAATTTTAATGTCCTACTGTACAATGTATGGGGAAACCTAGGGTTTCTACCAAAACTGGAAATATCCTTGATTAGTTTTTTGATACGGAATATACTGGCATTTTGAATCTATAAAAGGAAAAATATTCAGTTTTTTTTACATTGAGTGAAATGTTATATTAAGCATCTTGAGACGCCTGGTATTATTTGGACAACTGATAGTTCTATTTTGACCACCCCTCATTACTCCCCTCACGTCTATCTTATCTACCACACAATTCGTTGACCTTGCAGTGGGCATGTTTACCTCACTTGCTGACCTTTCTATTCTCAGCCTCTACACCCTCCCTCCCCTCTTACATTGTGACGGTGAGGCCACTATCCCTCCCCGCCCCTGTCGTACTTCCGCGCAGTTGTGCGGCGCAGGCTGTAGTTACTGAGCCGGTCGCTAGAGCTTGGCCGAGTGAGTTGGCGGGGGACTGTTCCGTCACTTCGCTCGACTTGGGTCTGAGTTATGAAACGGCTCGCTTGCAATGCGCAAGGAAGGTACGAGCCAGAGAAAGAGGAGAACTTGTATGATTTTCATTTATGTCAATGTACAAAGAGGAAATAAACTGTGATCTCAAAAAGCAACATGTGTGTTTCATGGTAGCAGATTTTTACTACGCTCCACGGCCACAAAAAAAATAAATCAGTTTTTAACGATTATCAACAGTCAAGCAGACGCATTCGACAGTTTCCGAAAGTCAGACCAACAACTCAACACATTCAAGGTCCGGCTGGGCAATTCAACAGCGTGAATAAGATGGCCAAACAACTCCCAAAACTTGAGAGGATCAACTTCAATTTCAACCACAACCGGGGACGTCAAACAACACCCAGTCCTGGAGAGGGTCAACTTCAACTTTAACCACAACGTGGAACAAATGACAACTAAGATCAGGGCGTCAACATCCACAATCAACTGGGGCAATTTTCAATTGCCAGAGGGGTTGTCCAACAACAACTTTCTCGGGTGTGGCTACCTTGCCACCCAGTCCTGAAAGGAAAACATAATCCACAACGGGGGACGTCAGACACTACAAGACAAGGCGGCAGCATCAGCAGTCAACTGGGGTGATTTTTCCGTGGCCGAGAGAGGACGGCGACAACAAACCTAACAGATGGTCAGCGGCAGGTGTCCGCAGGTTCCAAGGGGACTTCAAAACATCAAACAATCAGAAAAGGACATATAGGCGCAGCAAATGGTCAGCTAAGTAAGAAACAAAAACTAATAGTTTGAGATGCACTAGTAAAATTAACTGATTCAATATATCATGTATTAGCTATAGTATTATAGGCAGTAATTGTATTTTTGGGGGTGTGAAACATATTCACTATTTTCCATGCAGTAATGAAAGTTTAATGAAACATAAGTATTCTATAAAGTGAGTGACTGGTCCTGTCATATTGGGTCAACTTTATTAGTTCCTTGTTACTGATAGAAACATGGAAAGCAACAGGTTAGAGGCAGACGAATTAGATTATGAGATTCGCATAAGGGGGGTGGTGCCAGAATCGACAGTAGAGGGTATGAGACCACAGCTCTCTAAATTATGGGAGAAGGAGAGAGTGGGAAAAATATCATTAGTCGACCCCGGCGAATGCCCGTCAAGGGAGATAGAAATACCCACTATAGAGAAAAAACTCAATTTATTATTGCAACGAGTAGGGGAATCCAAAGCTCCGTCCCTATCACAAACCAAGAAATTTCAAACCAAATTGAAACATCTACAGCAACGGCTAGGTCGAATAGGGACAGAGGTGGCGGGCAGAGATGAGCAAGTACTCAAATGCACACGGTTACTCACCCAAGCCGAATACATGATAGGAAATCTCATCGAGGAAAAAAAGGGCACAGAGTCACCCAACATCGAGCAAGGGACCTTTGAATTTCCAAATTCAGACAAAAGAATAGGCTACCCCGAGGCACAGAATAATGTCCGCCATGCCACTTCACAGGTTTCACCAGGAGTGAGAAAAGGGTTTAGCCCTGATAGAAATAGTATAAGCATTCAGGTGGCCGAACCACGGGTAGAATATAATAAAATAAGCCAGAACAGAGACGTGTTAGCGCTCAATCTCGTTAGAAAGTGGAACCTTAATTTCCACGAACGGTCAGATCCCGTAGAGTTTTTAGAGCGATTAACGGAACAAAAAAGGGCATATTCATTAACTGATAAAGAAATCTTGACTGCATTACCAGAATTGTTCGAGGGGAGTCGCAGGGACTGGTTAAGAAACCACGCCAGCGTCTGGACAGACTGGAGTGCTTTTCTAAACAGTTTCAAACTCAGTTTTTTCCCAATAGAATACTTAGAAGGATTAGAGGATCAGATTAGAAACGGGAGACAAAAACCCTGGGAAACAGTCACCGATTATTTTATAAGAATTCAAACCTTAATTAGGCGTCACGGAGAATATTCTCCTGAAGGGGAGCTTAATAGGTTATTTTCTAATTTAAGGCCGGAAATAAAATTACAAATACCCCGAGACTCCGTAAAGTCAATAGAAGAGTTGCAGAGAAAGTCAATTCATTATGAAAGGGCTAATTTAGAAGTGCAGCGGTATCAACAACAAAACCAACCCGCTTATATCGACAAAAATCAGATGCGGCAATCCCAACAAACCCCAACATACAGGTTAAATCAAACCGAGAGGAGGGGAGGGAGTATGCCCCGAGGGAGTCCCCAAGGGCCACAATAACGAATAGACAGAGGAAGTGCTTCATTTGTAGGTCACCAGAGCATTTAATGGGACAGTGTCCAAATCGAAGGGGAGATGAAAGAGAGGTACGCAACAAACAAATTCAACCGTTCCAAGGGAATCAAAGCAGGGCCTCGGTGTGTGTACCACGATGGTTAGGCCTAGAATCTCGCAAAATTCGGGGGCGTACCCCAAATTTATCGGGAGTCAGAACCAAAGTGGGTCAGAAAGACACGCTGTCACTAATAGATACCGGTTCAGTCCATAATTTAATTTCCCAAAAATTGGTCAGCGAACTGGAGTCCAGCTCGTCTATTAAGCAAAGGGAAATTTGCGATATGAGGTGCGAAACCGCTGATGGTGGTATTATGTACATTAATAACAAAGTGAAACTGGCAATTAAAATAGCTAGGTTTTCATGGCCGACATGGTTTTGGGTCGCCCCTAACTTAAGTGTAGAGGTCATACTGGGGAGGAGTTCTTGAACAAGTCTAAAATGCGGATCTTTCCGTGCGAAAATAAGATCGATTTTCCGTATGATAGGTTTGGCACGTCGATCAATCTAGAGGATCTGACGCAGTCAAATTCGTGTCTTTTCATCAGTCAGTCAGAGGAAAAAAGACAGGAGGTGCTCCAGATCCCTAATGAGTATAAAGATGTGGTGACTGAAGAATTAGGGTGTACCAATGTCCTGACGTGTGACATAAAGCTATTAGACCACGTACCGGTCAGATCCAGGCCATATTACTTCGCCCCTCCCAAATTAGAGGTTTTAAAGCGACACGTGGAGGAGCTTAGGAGAAAAGGGATAATCAGGGAGTCGCGTAGTCCTTACGCGTCTCCAGCGTTTTTAGTGTCAAAGCCCAACAATAAGCATCGCTTGGTGGTGGATTACCGTAAGCTAAACAAGAAAGTAGTCTTTGAGGCCACTCCTCTGCACACCGTGGAGATGGCCTTCCAGTATTTAGGGAAAGCAAGGGTCTATTCCCTTCTAGATCTTAATCAAGCTTATTATCAAGTGCCCCTCAATGAAGAGTCCAAAGAGTGTACGGCTTTTATCACTCAAACTGGGTTATATGAGTATAATTATTTGCCATTTGGAATTTCGGTTGGCTCCCAAACACTTACTAGATTATTGAATAATATTTTTGCGGATGTACAGCTCAAATTCGTCTATAACTATCTCGACGATCTCGTCATATATTCCGAAAACTTAACAGAACACGCTGGGCATTTGAGAGAGGTGTTCGCCAGGTTGAGGAAAGCTAATCTCACGATAAATCCCCACAAATTGCAAATAGCGGTCTCCCAGATAGAATATTTAGGCCACATTGTTTCCCATAAGGGAGTAGAGATAAATCCGGAGAAAACACGGGCGATTAGAGAATTCCCAGTTCCCAACACTCAAAAGAAACTGTCTAGGTTTTTGGGCATGATAGCTTTTTTTGGCCGATTCATACCAAACTTGTCGTCTTTGGCGGCGCCCCTTTATAAGCTTAGAAGGACAAAAACCGCTTTCTTATGGTCTAATGATGCCGAGCAGGCGTTTCAGAAGTTAAAGCAGGCTTTGGTCGAAGCACCCATTCTAAAAATGGCAGACTTTCAAAAAGGTTTATCCTCCAAACCGATGCGTCGTCGTCAGGGCTGGGAGCTATGTTAGCGCAGGAGACTGAAGGGGAAATCCTGCCGGTGGCATATGCCAGCCGGACGCTCCATCAACATGAATTAAACTACCCTACATATGAGCTAGAAGCACTTGCAATAATCTTCGCCACTGAAAAGTTTAGGCAGTATCTTGAGTCAAATGTTTTTGAATTGCACACTGATAACTCCGCCGTGGCTTGGTTGATGAACCACCCACGGCAAATTGGGAAAATTGCCCGTTGGATCACTCAGTTGCAATCATTCCGGTTCTCTATTGTAAATATTAAAGGCAAAGATAATTCAGTCGCAGACGCTTTATCAAGAATGTTTGAACCCCCTTCGGGGAAGAGCCCTCTCCCATTGCCACCCCTGGGTACGGAATCTCACACCCCAAGGTCTTGTTCGTGATTCAGTTACCCGAGCTATTTACTTCACTCAAATCCGCGCAGGCAGTAGATCCGGCGTTGGAAAGTGTGCGAGATCGTTTGAAAGAGAGACAAATAGTCCCTAATTATAAATTGGAAAAGGATATTTTGTATGTAAAGCCCTCCCGCCAGTCTCAGTGGAAAATATGCGTTCCCACCTCTTTTCGGCAACTGTTATTTGAATATTACCACACGTCTCCGGTGGGGGCACATCTGGGTATTGCCAAAACTATTGCCTTAGTTAGGAAAAGGTTCTTTTGGACGGGTATGGACAGGTATTTAAGCAACCAGGTAAAATCATGTGAAAATTGTTTAAGGGCTAAGCCCGCCCAAAGGTGCAATGTTGGCATGCTCTCCTCCAGTGTGGCTAGGTTCCCCATGGAGAGGATTTTTGTAGACTTCTTTGGCCCCCTACCCAGGTCGGTAAATGGAAACTTATATGTGTTAACGGTCGTAGATGGATTCTCAAAGTTCACGTGGTTTATTCCGTTGAGAAACGCTACCTCCGTAACGGCCATAAAAGGTTTAGAACGGGAGGTGTTCAAAAATTTTGGAATTCCGTTTAGCATTGTGTCAGACAATGGGAGTCAATTTACCTCGCTAGGTTTCAAAAACATGTGTTTTAATCTAGGCATTAAGCACATAACCACGATTCCCTATTATCCGGCACCTAATTTGTGTGAACGTAGTCACAGGAATTTAAAATCGGCCTTAATTGCGTTCCATCACACGTTCCACCGCCAGTGGGACACTAAATTGTCCTGGCTTCAGGTAGCTTTTAATAACGCCCCGCACAGTAGCCACAAGGCTACCCCAGCCGAGCTCATGATGGGACACGAGCTACTGTCCCCTATTAACGTTAAATGGCAGCTCCCGCCTGAACAGACGCAAGCCTCCACTAAGCAGATGTTACGCAAGTGGAGTGATGCTTTCAGTCAGCTGAAGCGGTCACACGAGAAGGTAGCCAGAAAGTTCAATGTGGGTAGGCATGACGTGCCATTCAAAATAGGCGACAGAGTGGTGTATC
This sequence comes from Timema cristinae, assembly GCA_039000515.1. Classification (NCBI taxonomy): domain Eukaryota; kingdom Metazoa; phylum Arthropoda; class Insecta; order Phasmatodea; family Timematidae; genus Timema; species Timema cristinae. Next base: position 19,514 of record JBCFYV010000805.1, read on the forward strand.
AAATACACCAACTTAGTGACAAGGCCCGTGGTATTGCGGGTAAATTGGGTTATAGGTGGTCCACCCCAGTGACCATACATAGATTCATGAGTGACGTCACAGTCCAATTAGTGGACCCTGTGAGCGGGCTCCCAGTGCGCCGAGCTCACGTGACTCAACTCAAAAAATGTCCCGAGTTAGTCAGAGTGCCGCCACAATAGCCATGTTGGTCGTGGTTATCTTGAAGGGAGTTTTGAGTTTGTTAGGGTTTTTGTTTATATTGTTTTTGTCCTTTATTTGGTCTCCGCGGAGGAGTTTTTACAGTAGCTGTTCCCCTTAATTGCTCTGCGTGGTGTTGGCTTGACCGTTCGTGGAGGTTTGGCAGTCGGTCTCTCTTTTTTTCTCTCGCTAGCTCCTGACATCATTTTCATGTAAGAAAGATGTGTTCCCGGTGTCAGATTTTCCCTTGACGGCAAGCTGTTATTTCTAAGCGGACAGATGGGGCAGGACTGGTCCTTTCTAATATTTGTAAACATGGATGAACGTCATCACGTTCATATACATATTTTTTTGTGTATGTCTCTTCTTTTGTAAATTAAGTTAACAAGATACCTAATCTAATTCGTGTGGACGAGGGAACGTCACTACTTTAACTTATGTTTTGAGTGAGTTTATTATATTGTAAAAGTAGGGTAAATATCCTTAAATAGGTTCATGAACCTAAGTGAATGTTAAGACGTTCGGTTATACTATTGAGTGTAATTAATGTGTTGTAAAGCAGGTCGTTAGAAAATGTACTAGCAGAATAGAGGGTAAATTTCTGTAGAGATTAGAAATAGAAATTAAAAAAGGTCGTAAATAGAAGACAGAATGAGAAGGACTGGAGGAGGATTGCACCAGGGACAACTAGCATTTGGATATTATTGAAATGTGAGTGATATAAATGTAGGAGTTTGTATTGCCTTCAGACTGATTGTACAGTAGCTTTAATTGATGTATAAAATTCATTGTTGGTTTAATATGGAAGAATCGAACCAGGGTCTTTGGTTTTGTTTAATCATGAACTTCTCCTTTTTTTCTTTGTGTTGACCGTGTGCTCCTGTAATTGGTGCACACTAAACTATTATTTTAATCCCTGGTCTCTGAGAAAATAGGGAAATAAAAAAACATATATACATATTGTGTAGTATTGTGTTGTTAATATTATATTTTTATAGTTAATTATCTGTGTCTCTAGTGCATCTTAAAGACTTAAGTCAAACGTGTGAACGGGCCACGTGCCAAGTGTGACAGACAGGTCAGGTGATCAACGCGCACAGAAGTGGCGCGGTTTTATATTTATTTTCTCACGGCTGGACAGTGGTGTTTGAACAAGGTGGCGTCTTGTTCTATATTTTACAGAATGTGTTCACAAATCAAAACTGAGAACTTTCACCCTTCCTTATTGTTATACTAAATGTTTTCATGGAAAGATTATCATAGTTGTGATATTGTAAATTTATTTAATGTAATTGGTGTTGAGGTAAGTGTTTCCAGCTGGAACGCTTTCTTAGTTTGTAGAATTAAGTCTAGTCTAGTGTATTAGCTTGTGTTAAAATATTGTATCTGGCGAACTTCTTCTCGTTGGAGAGGGAGAGGGGAGTGTGTGACGGTGAGGCCACTATCCCTCCCCGCCCCTGTCGTACTTCCGCGCAGTTGTGCGGCGCAGGCTGTAGTTACTGAGCCGGTCGCTAGAGCTTGGCCGAGTGAGTTGGCGGGGGACTGTTCCGTCACTTCGCTCGACTTGGGTCTGAGTTATGAAACGGCTCGCTTGCAATGCGCAAGGAAGGTACGAGCCAGAGAAAGAGGAGAACTTGTATGATTTTCATTTATGTCAATGTACAAAGAGGAAATAAACTGTGATCTCAAAAAGCAACATGTGTGTTTCAACATATTAGATAAATAAACAATTAATTGTTTTGACTACTACACTAGCAGCCAACCTCACCCTTACCCCCCTCCACCCGAACTTTTTTCCATCTGTAACCATTATGAGCGATGTGCTAATAGTAGCTGCTCAAGTTCAAACACCTTGCCATTCCAATGGCATAGTACTGTATTTTTTGTGTTCTTCACTCTGCAGGGTTATTGCGTACGTACATCGGCACAAGTGTTGGTATCGAGACGGTAAAAATACCGTATAATCGATTCTGTACGTACCTCGATCTTCGCGCGGTATTGATCCCGTCTGTTTCCAACAAGATCTAGTTACTCACATAGTGACTTCACTATTTGCTGAAGTTGGCAACATATATTACCCAGAGCTCAAAGCGCCTTGCTTAAATTTCTCTCTTGTTTTTAGTAGCAGACGCTTCAAATAACAAGTTATTTTTCTATTAAACTTTAAAATATAATATTATTAGTTAGTTTCGAATAGTTATTAAATCTTCACCGTTTATTTAAAATTTGTTACTGTTAGTTTATATATGTGGTCTTATTTTTTTATAATCTTAGGAGTGTTTTATTCAAGTTTAGGTTAGGTTTAGTTGTTTTTCACACATTGTTTTAATATTCTTTGTATTAGTATTAGGAATAGCATTTTACATTTATTTTAATATCTTATCACTTTAATTTATACTATTTTAATTCATCTACGACCCTGAACTCGATCTCTCAAAATAAAGAAGAAACGTAAGTAAACACGTTTTTTATAATTTTATTTCATTAACTTATAAACATTATTCAATAGTATTAATATTAGCTTAAAGGTAATAGTATTAATTCTCTTCTAAAGACTGGTTATCAAAAACATGTAGACTAGGCCTACTTATAAGAATACAAATTAAATACTTAGTCTCCAGTTTGGCCTAAGCGTAAAACCAATTAACTATGGGAAATATAATAGTGCCTTCTCTAACAATGAGTAAAGTTAAAAAATTATTAAAATACAATACAACTTGCCCCAACTTGTAACAAGCTTTAACAATAAACTATTGTCAAACTTTAATATAAATTGCGTTGCCAAATAAACATTTGATAAAAATATATATATATTTTTTACTATAGCAAGAAAACTCGGCGTTTCACAGCCGGTCAGATTGCTGAGTTGGTGGACTATCTACCCATTCTGACTTGGCTTCTGGCAGGTTTAGTTGTGCGATGGATCGCCAATGGGAGGCATTGGGCAAGATCCTCGAAGAACATGGGCCCAAAAAAACAGTAACCCAGTGGAAAACTGTCAGTAACATCTACATTATTTTAATTTTTAAAATATAATTAGGGTATTATACGTAAAAACTGATCCATTTAAGTATGTTTTTTTCCAATACAAAAAAATCAATACACTCACAAAATCATGGTTAATCTAATTATACTAAAATTGACTAAATTGTAGACCCAATTATTGGAAAAGTTTGACATAATGTAGGCTTGCTATTCAAAATCAAACTCAAGTCCCTGGATACCATGTGACACACCTTAATTTATACAATAGGTCAAGTTTTGTGTATTTAAAACCAATATAAACTTAGTGCAGCGACATTTTCCTTTTTTCCAAAACAGCCTAAGCTCTTTCAAATGAGTGTAAAACTGATTATAGCAAAACTAATGTTTATAAGCCTATACCAGACTACAACATATTTCTATAACTTCAAGAAATAAAACACAAACATAATAATTTTTTACCAGATATGAATTATGAATCTGTTTTAGGTATGGAGAGATCTCAAATGCAGGGTGAGAGCCCACCTTGCAGTTGTAAACAGAGCAAACAGGGCCACAGGGAACAAAACACATGCATCCCCATTAACAGAAATCTAATTAAAAGTGCTGGCCATTATTGGCACAGCCAGTGCCATTGGTGTTCCGAGTATGGAGGAGCGTGGTCTCCAAGTGGTAATGTATTTCTCAGTGCAGGTATAGTGGAAAATCATAAGTAAAGACACATTAAGATCACCCAACCTCCAATAGACAAATGGTCAGACTGATCTGACCACTTAGTCGAATTCCATGTGGCCCTCATGCATTAAAAAAACACACATACATTTAGGTAACCAAGCCCTAGCTACGCCTATAGCTGGATTTGGTTGCAGCTCACTTGTCGCTCAGTAATCTAAGCTAATGACTCATACAAACATTCACAATCTTAGTCCATGTACTTACCCGTTTAGGTTTTAATGTCAAAATGTCTATTAGCCTAACTATAGATTGGTTGGAAGTAGATACAGGAAAGAGGGATAGAACACATACCTTACCCTGCTTCTATCAATAAAAAAAAACTTCAAAAAGTGAATAGAGGTTCTCCTAGATAAGATATAGACCACTAGTTTTTAAAATATTCAAGTAAGATTTGTTGAGTAATATTTTAGTCTTTATTATAAGTTAATCAATATTTTTAAATTGAATGAGAGCTCATTCATAAGTGCTGTTTCCTTATATTTAAAGGCTGTGTTGGAGGAACAACCTGTAGACATTGAGATTTCCTTCCTGCTTACATCCGAGGTAGGCCTGATATAAAGATGGAATGTGTTAGTTAGTAAATTTAGTATAAAACTATTTTGAAATTGTATTAAATAATTTTTTTTTGTATACTCTAATGAAATGCCTCATTTTAAATACACTCTATTCTATGGTTGAGTGACACCATTATCTTTCATATATATTTTAAAAGCATTTAAGTATGATTATTGTTTGTGATAGTTCTTCATTTTAGTACAATCAACAAAACATAGATTATTTACAAAACACGAATTCTATATTCTGACATATGTATAGATATAATGAAATATATACACAGAGTGAGAGAAGCCTAAGGCATCAATCTCAAAATAGTAGACTGCATGGGTTGAGTGGAGCCAGAGAGCGTTGCACCACATTGAATGTATAAAAAGTCTGAAGACACTTGATTTTCTTTTAAGTTTGAGTGGATTGAACCCCAGGCAGAACCTTTGCCAGGGCCTTCAGCAGTACGAAGTGGCACACCACCCTTTGAGCAGCCAAATATCCCAAAGAGTTCTCTGTCAAGCTCCTCGAGTAAGTACTGTGCAAATACACCAGAGCATGGGTAAAAATAATTCATTACAATGGTGACCATAACCCAAACGGGTAGTAAGACGCGATACTAATAATAATAATAATAATTCATTACAAGACCTTCATTAGTAGGCACATGGTCTAACACACAGGTGGGCAACATATTTTCGAATGTGACCACAGTTGTGGCGAATGAGGAGTTAAATTCACCACAGCATTTAAAACAACACACACAGTTTGAACAGGTTTATTGAAAACATTTACACTTTGACTACAGTACTCATTTACAACTGCCTTGGATGCAAATGATGAATACTGTACAAATATAAATTTTTAGATAATTTAGTGTGATATTTTACAATTCTTTTGTTTAACAAGTTGCAGAAACCTTGTATGAATATCAGAAGACAATACTTCCAATGATATGCAGGAAATATCAAGTTACAGAGAGCAGACACCATCACTTGTGAGGATTAGCGACAAAGTTGCCCATCTCGGGCCTAAAGCATCATACTCGCATTAGTCATGATTTACTATGATGAGATCAAGGTTCAAATCCTAGCGAAAAACAAAATAAATACATTACACTAGCATTAGTATAGTATTTTAAATGTTTACATTAACTTTAATGTCTGTCCCTTTTCTTGAATTAAGTTAGTCTGTTATTCAATTGCTTGTGGGTTCATGAAATGCATGTATTATTATTATTATTATTATTATTAGTGTTTAGAGGCCCATCGACACACTGAGGTCATTAGGGCCTTAGCATTATATAGATACTTAGTAAAATCTCCATAGGAGAGAAACAGAATATTCACCTGTTTATATAAAAAGGTGAAGAGACAATATAAAAATACAATATAAAAAGAATTGTTCTCAATATGAAAAAAAACAACATTTTAGGCACTCCATAGGAGTGCTCAAATGGGCTCAAAGTACAATTGAGTGAAGCACCTGCTAAAATAAAAACCACAGGTGTATCACTCTAATAAAAAACAAAACAAACATATTAAAACAATATATTAGATAAAAAGACAAAACTAACATGTTAAAAATTATTTATTAAAGTTTATTAAAATGGATAAAACGACAAAACAAACACATTAAAGAATGCTAAAAAGTTAAAAAGGTCTCAATATGAGATAAAATCCAGATGAGCCACTTTATAAAAGTGACTCAAATGGCACTAAAAAGATTCGCCTGGCATATAAAATGGAGTAAACAAATAACTCCTTCAGCGCTTGTCGCGTAATAAAAAACGAAGGTCACCTTTAAAATCGAGGGCCAGGCGAATAGGGGCTAGTTTGCGACACTCCACCAAAATGTGGTGCACACTAAGGGGAGCATCGCAAAATTCACACACTGGAGGTGGATCCCCTCTGAGTAAAAATCCGTGGGTTAGAAATGTATGCCCGACGCGGAGTCTCGTCACGATGACCTCCTCTCTTCTAGACTTTCGTATAGAAGAGGGCCATCGCGACACACCGTCCCTGATGGACCGCAGCTTGTTCTGAGCAGGGGTCGAGACCCACTGCTCGTAAAATGCATGTAGAATACCCCAAATATATCTTTGTTTTTTAATAGCTTGTACCAAAAATCTTTGGGAAGTGTGTAAATTTTTCCCCATTTCAACTCTTGTGATATAATGCAGCTTTCTATATTATAAAAATGGTTTTCTTATGTTTACACACAGCTTTACTGTCCATTAAATTATATTTTTTTATATACGAGTATTTTCAGAAAAAAGAAAGAGACATACAGATGTTGAGGAGCTCGACTCAGCTGTAAAGCTGTTCCAGGGGATACAGGAACGGCAAAAAGCACTAACAAGGTAAGTTATATTAATTAGCGACATTTATATTTATAGAACAATCATAAATTATTACACTTTGTTTCATGTCCCATTACTTCACCTGTTCTTTAGCACACATAATTTGAAAGGTTATTCACCTACTTGGAAATAACATGAATTGGGATATTTCAAAGAATATAATATTCTTGTTGTATTATGACCACTAAGTGCTCTGTATTTTTAGGAACTTGCAACTGCGATAGGTAAGTTGGCCTCCGCACAAGAGGGGTTGCAGTGTGTTGCCTCCACTATAGATAAAGCTATGGCTGTTCAGTTGGAAAGCAATAGATTGCAGTCAGAGGCTAACTGCAACATTACTGCACTGTTAACCGAGTTCCTCCTTGATTGGCAAGTTGCTATTTTCATATTGTTTGTGATTCTTATTTTCAATGCATAATATCCTAAAGTTTTTAAGTCATAATAGGTTTCTTAAAAACATTGTTCAATGTAAAGATGTCAATACATATTTTCAACATTAGTTAAATCCACTTTGTCTAACTGCTACTGTCATGTTTGACTGGCTTAAAAGACGGGGAGATTGTGGTTGGAGATCATGGTTCGAGCCCGATCGGGTGCACTGAGGATGGTTTTCCACTTTCACTCCAAACAAATGTGGTTGCACTTCCTCTTCATTCAACCTTCCTAACAAATTAGCCTAATTTTTACACAAGCGTATATAACTCGAACGAGTAACAAGACGCGGTGCTAGAAAACTATTAGTTAAATAGTAACATTAGATTTTTAATAATGAACCTGTCATCTATGTGATAAATGATGTTTGTGTTTCCCTGAGTAAAATAAATGTTTATTTTGAAATTTTATTTCAGGTCCCATTGAACCTCAAAAACTATGTATTATGTAACTGTACTGTATTATCTTTTTAATTTTATTAAAATTTTTTATACTAGATCTCTGCATTTATTTTTTTGGTAGATCTAGCACAGAATTCCTTTCTCATAAACAAGTGTTACCCTAATCATATGGTAGTTAGGTTTTTGGATGAAAAAATTCACTGCCAAAGAATATACAGGATTATGTGTAACTAATCTAACCCTCCCCTTACCATCATGCTGATATATATTTGCTTTACTTCCTCTGAGTTAAAGTTTGATCTTTTCGACCGTCAAAATACAGTCCTTGTCAAAATACAGTCCTAAGTTATTGGTGCCAAATAAATTGAAATCTTGGACTTGACGTTCCATGTGATATTTCTTTCTTTCCCTTCTTATCTTATGCCTGTCTATAATATGGGACATGTCGTCATGTGTCACAACTCCTAAGTCTTCAAGAAGTGCACTTACTACTGTTGCCGCAGCTCTGTCGGACACTCCCATTCTGTCGCACGCACTAGCTAGGGCTGGAAGGCGGGTTGTTCGTGATATACTTTTACCCCTTACATTCGATTGCGATGAGGTTGAAGGTATATCAGTAAGATCCTGACACTGTTGCTCATCAACAAGATCAGAAGAATGAGATAACTTCAAATCTTCACATGAAAAATCTGTGGTTGGGTTTTCACTTTTCTTCTGTTTTATGAAACTTTCCTGTTCCTTTTCCAGGGTGGCTACAGAACTTCTATTATAAAATTCCCTGACTTCTTTTCCCCCACTTCATCTAGATAAACGGCAAGTTTTACATTTATTACATCAATCACAAATGCCTATCTTTTAAAAAATTCCAAGCTTAAACATAACCATTTAATAAGTTTTTTAGTTTTAAATGTTTTAGATAATATTTGTGACACAGTGAAAATATTGTATAAAAACAGGCAAATAGAGAATGTGAAAATAACGTTCCCCAGTTCACCTCGATGAATGGTGATTATTACATTAATCAAATAGGCTACCGCAGCCTAGGTTAACTTTAAAAAGTATGAGGCATAAACACAATAAACAATTTAATAAGTTTTTCAGTTTTAAATGTATTAGATACTATATGTGACGCTGTGCAAATATTGCATTAGAACAAACAAATACATAACAGATAGTCATTAGCTAGAACTTTGTCACCATTGTTTAACAAAACACCAAAAATAAAATCATTTTAATTAAGTGTGCACTTACAGTAGTTAATTTGTAAAAACTAACATTTGTGAAATTGCATCTATTTCTTCTTCAAAGATTCTATTTCTTCTTGTAAAATATCGGCTTGTTTTTGTGACTCTGACAAGATTTTCTGTTTTTTAGCTTGGAGTTCTTTTTGCAATACAGCTGCACGTTTCCTATCTCCCTCTTGTTTCTCTCCATTCTGCTTGTCCTTCATTTTTTGTTCTAAACTATCCTTATATCTTGAACGGGCATTGCGGACAGAATGTATCAAAGACTTGGTAATGTCTATCTTCTCTATCCCACCAATTGCTTTAACTGAATCATAAATCTGCCTTTGTGCAATGAGAGAAGCTTCATTTAGGTTTTCCACAATACATTCTCGATTTATCGAAAAACCTCTTTCCAAACTGGCATTCCCATGAGAAAGAATGAGAATTAATCTGAGAAATGATACCAACTTCTGGTTGTCATCATTACTTGGAAGAATACTCATCCATAATGTGTCTAGTCTATCATGTTGTTTTGAAAAAGCATTCATTTTTTCCAAAAAATCTGGTTGGCTACACACACTATTGAACTGGCGATCCACAAGGTCAGCTGCAACGCCAGTGATCCAATTATTTGCTAACACTATCTCCAAAGTAGACTTCAGTCGCTCGCTACGTGTCGACTTGAGCACAGCTACTGTAGGGTCCAAGAACGATATGGCTTTGGTTAGTTTGTATTTAAGAAGTGAACGCTCAAGAAGCTTTGCACATACAGGGTTCCTACAGTATTTGTAAAAATATTCTCCCTGACTTTTCCCTGACTTTCCCTGACTATTTTCCCAAGTTCCCTGACCAATTTCTCATAAAATTTCCATTATAACTTTACGGTACTATACACGTGAAAATATTAATTTAAATAAATTTATTTCGGCCTCCTCCCCCCTTACAGCCGACCTTGCCTCACCTCTCATGGAAGAATAAGAAAGCAGACATCTTGCCAATCAGTTGAGGGAAATTGATGGAAAAATAATCCCTATCAAAAATTTGTAACAAACTTGATTCCCTTTGGTATCATGTGCAGAAATACGTATTAAATAACAGGCCACTAAGAACATACTAAAGAGTTTGGTATCATTACAGTTTTATTTTACCTAAACTGTACATTTCCTGAACTGAATAGCTTACAACAGGAACTCTGTCTGCTTTCATATTATTCATGTCTCAAGTCAATTTTATTTTTATTAAAATTATCACTATAGTCATACAATAAGAAACTATGTTATATTTAATAAAGTGAAGCTTGCTTCTTCTTCAGTTCTTGCAACTCCACGTCTATTGCTTCTCGTTTCTCTTCAGTTGCCATCATTAATTTTTTTCTTTCTCCTTCTAAATCTTTAACTTGTATATCTAATTTCCTCTTTTCTGCCTTCTTCTTGTCTTTTTCACTTTTTTCTTGCTTCTTCATCTCTAAGTATTCATGATAGCGTTTCCGAGCACCTCTCACGTAATCCAACATCTTTTTGCTAATGTGTATATTTTTAATCCCTCCTGCTTCTTGTATCTCATCATGAATGTGACGCTGTGCAATGACTGTCTTTTCATGCATGTTTTCAACCAGTAAAGATTTATTGACTGAAAAACCACCTTCAACAGTTGCATTCCCATGCGACAAGACAAGGCAAATCTTTATTACTTCCCAAAGATGTTTGTAGTTTGCTTCTCCTATTAAAAAGCTACCATAAATAGTGTCAAGTCCTACTTCATCACTAAACTGATCACAAGGACGAAATATTTCTTGAAGCTCAGATTTTTTGAGGTTGCAAAAATGCAAGTATTCTTTCTTGGCATTTTCAGCCAGAACATCATTTATGATGTTGGCATGGTTGAGTTCCTCCAAAAGAAAAAAAATCTCTTCTGGGCCAGTTGAGGTGAATGTTGAATAACACAAGGATCCAATGAAGACAAACCTCTCACAGCTTTCTGTTTTAAGGGACTTTTTTCTTGTAGTTTTGCAATCATGGTGGTTAACATACTGCGGCACTCATGTATAAATTCTAATTTTTGTCTTTCTGTTACTGTGATCGCAGTTTCTCCTAACAAACGTTTTGTTGCAAATCCTATATCAATATTTTTGCTAAGGATCAAATTTTCTGATTTTTTTTGTGTCAATAGACAGTAACTTTGGACCCGTGCACTTCATAAGATCAGGTTTCACACAACGATTCATACAGTATCTTAGAAGTTTCTCTACAGCTTCAAAAAGATATGGAGTCATTGGTTTTGATGTCTGGAACCGTTGCAGGAAAGGTTGACATTCATCTGCAATTGTCTTGCAGAACGCTAGTTTACACTTTAGGAATGGATCACAGGCTGCTCTTTTCAGTGTCTCTACAGGTTTTGTTTTAGGAAGTTTTGCTTCTTTGAGAAACTTAATAACATGGTCCCAAATTTGTAATGCCCTTTGAAAGCACTTCGCATTCTCTAACCAACGCACACCACAGAACTTCAATGGAAAAGTTGTACACCCTGTCAACTGGGTGAACAATGCTCGACGAGCTGGAGAGTCAGTGAACAGGTAGTACATGTGACGTAATAAGCTACTTATATCCCAATCAACAGACTCTACTCCTGTTCTCAAGGAACCATGAACAACATGAAGCCCACATGTTCCCAGATTTAGCAAACTACATACTTCATTGTCTGTTACAGATTTGAGGTGTTCCTGAAGAAGTGTTATAAACTTTAAATTGACATTTGGGCCATCCATTGACACTTGTATCAACTTAGAGAGTGGAAGAGGAGAAATACCATCCAGAAAATGCTTCAGTAATTCTTCAGCAGTGCTCCTATCGAAAAACACACTGTTTAAGTAACGACTGATGACTTTATGATTTTCCTTGTCCCAGAATCTAATTACAATGTCCATCTGTCCTCTTTGAATAACTTTATTCAATGCCTCATCAAAACAAATTACAAAGTTGTTACATGATTTTAGGCGGTCCAGTAAATTATTATGAAAGAATGGAGCCAAGCCATGCACAATGAAGTATGCAGCCTTGTCTCCACCAAGGGTAAAGGCATTGGAACACTCGGGAAACATCAATTGAAAAATTGTACTTAAATTATTGCACGAATTGAAAGACATTTTTTTGTCAACAACTTGCATAGCCCAAATGACTTCCGCCTTAGTTTATATCATCTTTTATAACAAAAGTGTTATGGTTTCTTTGAGGCACTACACTAATTTCACTTTTAGCAACAGCTTCTTTCTGCGACGTTACGATTTTCGATGAAACAGAAAAACTCTTCGAGCAACCAGCAGAATCATCACTAGGTAGAATGTCTTTGTGTGCCAGAGATTCTCTTGAAACTGGGGAGCTCGATGAACCTGAATCACTTGACTTTTTTGAAAAAAAAAGTCAACAGAGAGCGTTGATTTGTCAAAGTTTCAAGAGTTTTGATATGAGTTGGTCCTTTTGCATGGGAAGCTAATGCTTGCTTTCCCATATTACTTAAGTTTATAATTTTTTTGCACACTTTACAAAATGCCTGCAGCTTATTACTTTCAACACCACTTATCCAGTATGAGAATTCAGGAAAATGGTCTGGGCTTAGCCAGAGCTGGTAAAAACTGTTTTTTTGTTAGACATTGCTGGTGTAGTCTAATCAGTCCTGGTGCACTGTATCAAACTATAACGATGACAAACCTTGAACAAGAACAAAAACAAGTGATCACTAAAGTTAAAAGAATTGTCATGTGCAGGCTAGGAGACCTCTGCGTTCACATTCTGAAATAAAATGCTACCAAAACTTGTGTTAGGGCAAGTTTGAGCATGGTAAGTGCCCCTCAGCTTTCTTCATTGGGGCAGTGGCTTATGACGCAGTAAATAGAAAAAATATTTTCTTTGTTTTTTCTAAGTGTGACATGAAGACATGAATTGTCATTTCCCTGACTTTCCCTGACCTTTTTAAAGCTTCCCTGACTTTCCCTGACTATTATTTTTTTCCCTGACTTTCCCTGACTTTCCAGAGCGTAGGAACCCTGACATAGCTTCTGTAGACATGTCTTACAATCTTGTCTAAAGAGCAGAATTTCCTTTTCTGATACACCTTTAGTTTTTCTAATGGCCTCTCTGGTTGCATATCCAAGATCCACATACTTTGCATTTAAAAGGTTGGTTTCGTTGAAAATGTCTAACTCAAGCAATGACCTAGCAGCATCCAGCTTATCACTTTTTACAAATCTCTTCATTAGAGATTTCATAAGAGAAATTAGAGCCTCATACAAGAAGGGTGCAAGAGGAGCATCTGATTGAAATTGAATGAGGAATGGTTCTACCATGATTGCAACGGACTGAAAAAAAGCTAGTTTAGGTGCAAGTAGCTTGTCTTTCACAGAAGTTGAGATAATATGAAAGCTACGACAATTGGGTGCTTTCTTTGCTGCAATGGAACATATGTGACTACATTGGGGAGAATAGTTTCCGCTCGCTCAGCAACTTCTATATTTTGCAACCACCTAACTGCACAGAACTTTTTAGGATAGAGTTCACTGCCACTATAATGTACATAATCTGCTCTACGTGCAGGAACATTTTTTAGTAAATTATACAGAGCCCGAAGAAATTCAACAAGCCCCCAATTGGTTGAATTTATTGCCGCTTTAAAAGCACAATGGAGACTGTGGAGGCCACAACTTTCGATATCTAGCATTGTAGGACTATCTGGATCAGTAGTGGATTTTAGCTCTCGAATGAACTTTTGATTGACACCTGTAACAGCTTGACATTTTCAATTCTAGAAGTGCATCTGAAAAAGCCTTTAACAGGTCAGCAGCTGTCGCATGGCCGAGGAAGGTAGATGTGAAGTAGCGTGTTGAGACTTCATTTGTTTTTAAATTCCAAAAGCGTACCATAATGTCCATTTGACCCTTTTGGGCAACCTTGTTTAGACACTCGTCAAATCCAATCACTATTTCTGGACACTCTAAGCACATCTTTACAAGGTCTTCATGAAAGTATGGGGCCAAACCATACAAGATTGTGTAACCAATTTTGGCCCTTCCTAATTGCATTTTGTTTGCAATTGTACTGTCTGGAAACATTAATTTAAAGAAATTAACACTTTTTTCAGCTGCCCGCATTGAAGTATGGGACATTATAGAATTCAAGCACCAAATAATTTCAGATTTTGTCACATCATCGTTCACAAGAAAGTTTCTCAGTCTTCCGGGTTCCTTCACAGCAACAGCTGTAGACACGATCTCAGTCACACCCTATAAAGCGAAAAAAAATATTATATACTAACCTGCCTATTTATTATATCTAATATTGTAACAATATTGTAGTTGTAGAAGAAGCCTGGGTAAATTGGTGTGATTGAAAATAACTTAACTATGGCTGTATCCAAATAGTCCACCTATTTACTATACCCAAAATTTTATTTAAGATTAATAATAATTCTAATTTCTCTTTAGCTTGCATAAAACATAATTTGTCCTCCACCAGCAGAAAATACACAAATAAATAAAACTTAAGTAGGCCTACCTCATTTTTTGTTGACTCTGAAGATAGTGGTGGTAATAGTAATGGCGAGATGACATTCACAGCAACTGACTGGGCAGAAGTTGTAATGGTGGAATTGGAAGAATTTCCTTTTAAAAAAGCAGTCATTGAATAACTCTGCGTTTTATTCAATGTGGCAGCTTGATGTTTTTTGCCTAGAGCGTGACTTGTCTGAGCACGTTTACCCATGTTGCTTAATGTGAACTTTGTATTGCACAAATTACATATGGCAGAGTAGTTATCTTTTGCTGACCTAACCCACTCAAACTTCGAATCTAATAACCACGATTCATTGAAACATATTTTTTTTATATTTCGACATTGTCCGGATTTTAAATCTATATCTTCAGTACACACACGCGCCTAGAAGCTGAAAAAAGGTATAACTTTTAAATCAAAGGGTTTGATTTGAATGTCTCAGTTAAAAACCACGTGAAAGAAAGAGCGAAAATGGAAGTTAAGGCAGCACAGCATGAACTAAGGAACATTATCACTTTTAAAAACTGCGTCGTTACGATTAGAAATGAAGGAAATGGAACATCACTTCGGCAAACTGTTTTTTCAGTCACGTTAACATTTTAACAAAAATCTAGTAAAAATAAAATTGTGTCAGTTTTTACGTCCTCTTTTGAACTAAAATAATCGTTATCTGTTAGGAAATCCAGGAATAGTAGTTTTAAAATTGGAATTAATATAATGTATTTTTCAATACTTGCGCATGCGTAAGATGTATTAAACGAGTTGTTATTCCAGTACTGCTCATGCGTATGACAAAGACTCGAATATCTAGTTCTAGATTCTCCTATGTTCGTATGAGTGACGTCATCATTTATCAAGGTCAAGAACCATCCCTACTTCTCTTTCGCTCACACATCAGTTCTGCCTGCACCCGCTAGTTACACTCACTCTTTCTTCTGGCTCACTGGATGGCTTGCTACAAAATAGAGCTTTGTAGGAATATTTGCGCCAATACAATAAACAACTAATGTTAGAACACCATCTCTTGGCACTTGCATTTTGTATCTATTGCAGTCGATAAATTCCCTGAGTTGTCAGTAATTTTAAGTTAATTCCCTGACTTTTCCCGGTTTTCCCTGACCTAGCAAAATTCCCTGTCTGTAGCCACCCTGTTTTCAAACCTATACGTTCGTTTCCTAAGTTTCTGTGTTGTCGCCATATCAACTGGGCCTATCACCATTTTCCTTGAAGTCCTCTGATCCTCAAGAAACAGTCTTTCTAAGTCTAGAACTTTCCTTTCATGTGGGCATTTACATCTATTGGGAGATGCACACTTGCAAGAACAAATATCAAACAAACGCTGTTTTGATTCAGATGGGAAAATTAGTAATTTGGACTTCATCTTTTCCGTCTGTTTCTTAGCGACAAATCTCTTCATGCTCTTGTATTTATCATTACATGATCTCATCATTTTGATTATTCTTTCCCTAGAAACTGTTGGGATTGAGGCAGCCTGCCAAATTGTTTCAACCTTTTCAGCCATATAAACCACTATCGCCCTTACAGGTGGGTCCTATTTTCGTATGTTGGTAGAACGCGAGTACTTAATTCTGCTGGATACCCAAAAACGGGACAATAAACATCACCTCTACTGTGCCTTTCTATCTTCAGCTTCTTCACATTTTCCGACGATTGCGATATTTCTCCGTTATATCTTTTAAGTACACAACTAGTTCAACACAATATTAAAAATCCGACAACACTTTCACATGTACTATTTTGCAATAAAATTTAGACACTACAAATTTATACCTGAATTACAAACGTGCCAAGATCAGAACATTCGACCAACGGTCAAACTACAATGATCGAACATGAGAAAACTGAACTTAATGGGGGAATTCCCCGCAGATGGCCTTGATTTCGCTTGTGCAATGTGTAATCTTTTTAGTGGAGGGTAGTGCCATCTAGTGTCTCTAGCGTGGGCGTTGATCAACGTCTATTGCTGCCTGAACGCTCCCTGGCATTCATTGCAATGATTTACTATAATGCCATCTATCAATGAACCATTCAACTTTTAGCTAGTCTGAATATTTTATATATAAGCTGATAGTGCTAGCAGTGCAATGCAATACAAAGAACTTAGAGTGAAGTATATAATTGTTAGAATAAATGAATAGCGAAAACATTTGGCGCGTAACCATGGCTGCCGAGTGCCGGGCCAATGCAGGTTACTATGATAAACGCGCGCCAGAGAATGGGTTAAAACGCAAAAGTCTAACAGGAAGATATTTATTGATTACTCTAAAATTTTGCACTTATGTTTATTAAATATTCTTTCAACTTTTCCGCGCTAGTGGGAAGAAAAAATCTGGAATTAAAAAAGTTACGAAAATGTGAAAATTTACATCATTTTCGGGTAATTTCGCATAATTAGAACCCAAAGTTGAACCGGAAGATATTTATTGATTAATCTGAAATTTTCTACATACGTTTTTGAAATATATCCACAGCTTTTCCGCACTAGCGGGAAAATAATTTCGAAAAAAAGGTTTTTACGCTCCGCCCTAATATACATGAATCAGCGTTGCTAAAATCAGCGGATTTTCTTGAAAATCTCCCGATCAATCCGTTCGAAAAAACGTTAAAAGTAGAGCTAGGAAAAACCACCTCACCAGATGCTCCTGTTACCCATGAATCATTTTCGGATAAAAACATTCAGAAAATAGCAGCGACGAAATTTTCTATAGTTAGGAGCTACTCTATAGCTTCCAATATTATTTTTGATAAAGATAGGCTTTCTTGCCATTTGCTACGCCAATATATTAGAGAGGAACTCAAAGAAATTATTTCAACAAATTGTTCTCTGTGTTTTGGAGAAGTAAAACAGAGAAAGGCTAAAGCTGTTATTTATGTACGTTGTGCTGGTGATCACGATTCTTGCCCCAAAAAACGATTCAGGTTAGATATTGGAAGGCGGGCAGAAAATGTTAATTTCGACATTTTCACTATGCCAGGAAATGAAGATGATCGCAAATATCCTGTTAAGAAAACAATAGTTACTAAACCATATCATAATAATTATCCCAATTATGAAGGTAATTTTTCTATTTCACTAGGAGATGGCAATGATGGTGGGGTGATACCTAGACAAAAGATTCGTGATGAGATAGAGAAAGAAATGCGCCTCACGCTAAATAGCTTCTGCGTATTGTCCTTTAAGCATATACGTAAACAAGGGTGGGAAATTTGATCGCATATGCTAAATGCAAGCACTCAAAACAGAATAGGGAGTGCAAACAATTTCGTTTTGATATTATGGTTAATGCTTCTCCTGCTGTGGTTCGTGTTAACAGTCAGGGACCTATCTTGGAAAATCATGATCCAAATGACAAGATATTTACTCAACTAAGAGGAGAGAAACGCAAAGTTGCCCAAGAAAAACTTATGACACAAACTCCTAATTCCTATTTTATGGAAAAAGTTAGAGAAGCTGATGAAACAGCCATTTCCAAGGGACACCTCCAAGAAATAAAAACACTTACAGTTTTACAAAAAGCTCGTTCGGAAGCTCTGGCACGTTTCGACTTAGATGAAAATGATTTTATAGATCTACGTATGCATTTCCTAATTCAAGAGCCCAACGAAAAATATATTCAACACATCCAAAGTCCTTTTGGGTTTTATTTGTTTAGTAAATCACAATTAAATATAGTATATAAATATACATCAAATGACTTTTTGCCACTGTACCTGGACGCTACCGGCTCCACCGTGAAAAAACCTAATGATGAGAACTGTAAGAGAGTCTTATACTATGCCGGTGTCATTCGCGTCAAGGGTCACATATTGCCTATTTTGGAGTGTGTTTTAAGTTGCCATGACAAGTACAGTATTTCAATGTTTCTCCTTTCTTTTAGCAAATTTATTAAGGAGAATAACACAAAATGGCCATTATTTAACTTGGTTGTAGTTGACTGGAGCTGGGCTTTGATTCTCTCGGTTATCGAAAGTTGGAATGGTATGAATTTGTTAAGCTATCTAAAAATTTGTTACAGAGCTGTCGAAAATCCTCTTATATTAAGAAGACCCATAAAAAATTTTGTTACAGTGCATACATGCTGTAATCACTTCATGCACATGATTTCAGTTTCTTTAAAGAGGCAGTGCGTCTCCAGCGTTAAAATAAAAAAGTTTGTTTTTGAAGGCATCGGTGTGCTAATTTTGTGTAAAACTTTGTCAAATTTAACAGATATGTGTAGGCATTTTCTTATCGTTTTGATGTCTAAGTATGCTTCTCCAAACGTTTTGCATGGCCTGAACATACTGGCTAACGACCAACCGATTATTGACGACAATGCCACAAAAAATGCGTGTGAATCAGATTTTGAGTATAGGGCTACTAGTACCGTTTATAAGGATAGTCTATTTTTCAAACACTTCTCCAAAATTCACAAGGAAGTCATGAATGAGATTAAGGAGGAAACAAGTACCGGTCTGAATGAAAATGAATATATGTGTTTAAGTTTTGTAGAATATTTCTTAAACAAATTATTGCCCTTTGCTCCACTCTGGACAGGCATTATGCTAAATGTTTCTGCAAATAATGAGAATATTGATCGTGTGAGTAATGCTCCTGCAGAAAATTGGTTCCGACAAGTAAAGCATGATCTACTGAAGAGCCAAACCAATTTAAAGCCAGGTAGGTTTGTGAAGATATTAAAAGATCGAATAGAGGGCGTTTGCAAAGCAATACACCATAATATACCTAAAAGCGCTCACAAGAATAAGAGAAAAAGGGTGGAAGTTATTCAATATCTAAGGACTGAAGAGGAGGATGCTGATGACCCTCTTGTTGAAGAATCGTGGAAAAGAAGGACCAGTCAGGGAACCTATTTTGACCGTGTGTTTCTTAAATCAGTAGTGGCGGGAAAATATATAAATAAAACTCCTTCTATACCAAACACTGACAATGTTTTGGAAACCATTTCAGAGCATAAATATGATATTCCACCATTAACCACTATAATCGAAGGTGAAAACAAGACACAGGTCCTTGCTGACGTATCAGAAATGCACACGGCTATTTTGATTCCAAATAACCAACAGACCATTTTACAAGAACATAATTATTTTTCTTGGGAGTCCTTACCGATTGAAATATCTTCAGAGGATGAGTCAACCAATGATGAATGTTTCCCTGCTCTAGACAACCCGAGAAATCAAAAACACCCTCATAGCAAATCCCATCGTAATGGCCTATTCTTATCTGTGCCATATTATTCGTGTTCAGTTGAAAGACATACGCATCTGGTTGGCCTTTTTTATCTAATGGTAGACAAAGTCCGAACTGTCATTAAAGTTTTCAATAATTCCTATCTAAATTTAAGTAGTTCCTATTGGATTTGCTCAACACTGATAGATGCTTGTGCGGCAATATTTTTAAAGGAAAGTGGGAGGAATGACGTCTTATTTATCAACTGTGCCAGCACTTTCAATAACGTAATAAAGAAAAGGCCGTTACGTCCTAGACACTTTTTAAGTACCATTTCGTTCTTAAATAAGGTTTGGATTTTGTTGCCTTACAACCTGGAACACACTCATTGGTGTCTAATTGCAGTAAATATAAGAAAAAAACAAATGTTTATTTTCAATTCACTGACATACCAGGATGAAGAAGGCAATGAGATTTTGACCCTTTTCCTAACTTTTTTGGCTCAAAGAAATAAATTTAGTGTAGAACAAGTAGACCTCAACGGATGGCAAGTGCGTGAGGCTCCAGGCTGTCCCAAACAATCAGATATCTACAATTGCGGTGTATTTGTTATTCATAATTTGAAATGCCTTATAATGGATATTGCGTGGAATACAGAATTACGAAATGTTGCGCCAACTGCCCCCTGCTGGACGGGCGTTCCTCTTAGACCTCTACAATTGTGTTTGGGAATCTCGTCAATTCCCAACACTGTGGAGGCAAGCAACCATTATCCCAATATATAAAAGTGGCAAGGATAAATTAGAGCCAACTAGTTATAGACCGATGGCCTTAACTAGTTGTGTATGCAAAATATTAGAGAAAATGATCAATAAAAGATTTATATGGTATCTAGAATCCCGCAATCTACTATCCAATATGCAATGTGGCTTTCGCCGTAACCGATCCACGGTGGATCACCTTGTTCGCCTTGAGACAGCAGCTCGTGACGCTTTCCTCCATAAACAGCACCTCTTGGCTGTCTTTTTTGATTTGGAGAAGGCTTACGACACCACCTGGCGGTACGGCATTTTAAAAACCCTGTTTAATTGGGGGTTCCGGGGGAACCTCCCTATTTTTATATCTAATTTTATGTCTGATAGACACTTCCGGGTAAGGTTAAACAACACCTTATCCGATGATTTTATTCAAGAAAATGGGGTGCCTCAGGGTAGTATTTTAAGCACTACGTTATTCGCTATCGCGATAAATAGCATCGTGGACAACGTGCACGTACCTTTCCGTTCATGTCTTTTTGTGGATGACTACGCAATTTATTGCAGTTCATCAAGTCTCCACAGGGCTGAACGACAGATACAACTCGCTGTAAACAATCTATGGTTGTGGGCATCTCGTAATGGCTTTCGTTTCTCTGCGGCCAAGACGACTGTCGTCCACTTCCATAGATTACGTGGAATACAGCCAGCCCCCAATATTTTAATGAACAACGTTGTTTTACCTGTCTCCGAGACCGTAAGGTTCCTGGGACTTTTATTCGATTTTAAACTAACTTGGATCCCCCACATTAAAGACCTGAAAGCGAGGTGTATTAAAGCTTTGAATTTACTTAAAGTTGTGAGTGGTCGCTCTTGGGTGCTGATAGGGAACCTTGATGCGTCTCTATAGAGCCTTGGTGAGATCAAAACTTGATTACGGCAGTTTTGTATATGGTTCCGCTAGACCCTCGGCGCTAAAGATGCTCGATAGCGTCCACCATGCTGGCATTCGACTGGCTACTGGTGCTTTTCGTACCAGTCCAGTCGTCAGCATCTGTGACGCCGGTGAGCCCCCTCTTTCTTACCGGCGGTCTTACCTCCTGGCATCTTACGTGTCGAAACTGCATTGCATGCCAAATAATGTTGCTTACCGCCCTGTATTTCATCCCCCTAACCGTGTCTTGTATGAAACTAAATGGCGTAGTACAAGGCCGGTTGGGATCCGGATGCTATCTGTTTTCGACACGTGTGGGATAGTCCTGCCAAAGGCTATCCCCACATCACCAGGTCGAGTTTCTCCCTGGAAAATACGCCCTCCGAAATGCCATTTTGATCTTGCCAAGTTCCCTAAAGCGACCACCCCAAACTTTGTATATGAGAGGACTTTTAATGAGCTCCTCTCCACTCGCTTTCACGGATTTGAGCGCATCTACACTGATGGCTCTAAATCTGGAGTCTCCGTGGGATGTGCTTTTGTTGTGGAAGGATCCAATTTTAAATTTGGTTTACCTAATGAAACCAGTGTTTTTACAGCTGAATTATATGCCATTTTTAAATCTTTGTGTTTTGTTTACCGAATTAGTCACCGTTCTGTCCTCATCTGCACGGATTCCATGAGTGCTCTGTTGGCATTGTCCACTCTCTACTCGTGGAATCCTCTCGTGCAAATGATTCACGAACAAATTTTAAAAATTGATTCATTAAGCACCCGGCTCGCCTTTGGCTGGATTCCTGGTCACGCTGGTCTTCCAGGAAATGAACTGGCGGACCAGGCAGCCAAGGAGGCAGCACGTTTGCCTCCGGAGGCGAGTTTGGGTGTCATGTTTTTAGATCTAAAGGGTTATGTTCGGCTTGGAGTCTTACGCACCTGGCACGAGCAGTGGGTCTCGACCCCTGCTCAGAACAAGCTGCGGTCCATCAGGGACGGTGTGTCGCGATGGCCCTCTTCTATACGAAAGTCTAGAAGAGAGGAGGTCATCGTGACGAGACTCCGCGTCGGGCATACTTCATTGACCCATAGTTTTTTACTAAGAGGGATCCACCTCCAGTGTGTGAGTTTTGTGATACTCCCCTTAGTGTGCATCACATTTTGGTGGAGTGTCGCAAACTAGCCCCTATCCGTCTGGCTCTTGATTTTAAAGGTGACCTACGTTTTTTACTACGCGATAGTGCGGATGGAGTTATTTGTTTACTCCATTTTATACGCTAGGCGGATCTTTTTAATGCCATTTGAGTCACTTTTATAAAGTGGCTCTTTTGGATATTATCTCATATTGAGATCTTTTTAATGGTTTTATTACAATTTAACATGTTGTTTTGTCTTTTTAACGTATTATCATTTTAACATGTTTTGTCTTTTTAACGTGTTATATTTTAATATGTTTGTTTTGTCTTTTTATTGGAGTGATACACTTGTGGTTTTTTTTTAGCAGGTGTATCACTTAATTTATACCAAGAGTCCATTTGAGCACTCCTATGGAGTGTCTCAGATGGTGAATGTTTTATCTCTTTCCCCTATGGGGATTTTATTATGTTTTTAATATATTTCAAGGCCCTAATGACCTAGATGTGTCGATGGGCCGTTAATCAATAATAATAATAATAATACACTCGTCAGCTTCACATGCACAAACCCACGTAAAATCTTCTTTCACATTGACCTATTGGATTCCCTTTATTATGATACCGATTTATGATGATGATGACCCGTGTATACCCTATTGCGCACTTGCCATCACAGGGCTATGTGATGATCTGATTATATGTGGTTCTGTTGAAATTAGTAAAAATTAATGTTTGTACACGATTTATTTATTTTATTACACTTTCATTATTATAACATTTACATTAAAATGAAACAGTTATGTGTTTAACGAACTCATGAGGAGGGCCATAACTAGTGCTAAAGCTTGCAATGGATTGAGATAGAGATTAACTATTTTTCTGTGATATTACTATACGCACAAGACGATCCAGCCCCTTTTATATGATCTACGCCTTGCTTCTTGATCCCCTTGTCTTGATTGTTAAAATAAACTAATAGGAGAACTCCAGGCAACCTTGTGTTGCGAAGGCTGACCTATTGGGGAAAAGGCAGCCAACTCTGCACCATATTTTCAGATAGAACGCAGGAGGCTTTTTAAACAAAGAAAGTTTTAACGCGTATTATATTGAATTTACTTCTGAATACGCCTGGTGATCCATGGATGGAGTATTAAAAGGAAAATATACATACAGTTCTTTAAATAAAATTACATTTCATCCATGACTTTTTGAATAAATGAGAGGGGCCCAAAACAGTGTCATTACACATCGAACAGCTCACACCCCCACACTTTTGCATTACGCTTGTGATGCCATCTACGCCTGAAGCTTTACGATTATTCACCACCTTCAAAGCTCTTTAACACTCGTACTCATCAATTCTCTTACACATATTTACATATTCCCTTTCGTTTTCTAATTTGTGTACAATGTACTTAGATCCAATATTACAAAGTCATTGTGCATTAACGTTGATAAACATACATAACTGTTCAATTGTTTAATTCTTATTAATTTCAATGTAGTTGTGTTACTAATACAATTTCGAATTAAAATGGTAAAGTTTTTCACATCTTCTCTACTCCCATCCTTAACTTTACTCACGCTTCAACGATACTTTACTCGCACTCTACTTCTCAAAGCTCTTCTCCATCTATTCGTATCGTTTTTCTAGACCTTAACCTCTTCCTTTCATTACTATTACTTTAATTTTCACATAGCTAAATTTCACCCAACACTCTTTCCAGTCTTTATCACATTTATTTAGCTGTCCCTGTACTTCTTACTCTACCCGCATACAATCAAGTCATTAGCAGACCTCATTGATTACATTCTATCCACTCCCGGTTTCTTATGACTCCATTATCAGCCATTTCCATTACCTGTACAAATAGTATTGATGATAGGGCACTCCCAGCTTGAGTCTATTTTATTTGGAACCACTTTTTCCACCCATTATCCATCTTAACACAACTCAAGTTGTATTCATAAATAAGCTGTATTCTCATAACTACTCTTTCTACTCTAAACTCATCCATCGCTTTACAGACGGCTTTTTTTTTTTCCATCCACGCGTTCTCTGCATCCAGAAATAGTATCACCAAGTCCTTTCCAATATCTTACCTTATTTCTACCAGCTAGTTGTCACCTAGTTACCAACCACAATAATAAGGTGGGTGCACGTGTTATGGCCATGTTCCTGATATGGCCATTCCCCTATTGTGAGTTAGCTAACCAAAAAATCCGCTAGATGGCATCAGCATCCAGTGAGGGAGCCTCCTAGTGTGTCACGTGATCATTTCCCGTCCAGCCAGGTTGAGCAATATGTCGTCAGTTGCCTGTTTTGTGTTTTTCGTGGGACCTCTTCTTGTTTTTCTCTGGTAAGTCTCCTTAGTTTTATGCATGTGTTTCAAAAACTTTTTTTTTATGAAAACCATCGTACTCTATTCAGTTTTAAATGCTCTTTCGAATGATGTGTTCTTTGATGGCGTATATTTTACGAGTTTTTCATAATCAAACAATTTTCGTGAAAGCTGTCCTGCTCCTGAAATGGCCATATAAAGTTGATTTAAAATTTGTTTTTTCTGCTGACCAAATTACTCAATAAAAACCTTTGTTTTTTTGTTTCAGATATAAAATAATGTCTGATAACGTTAAGAAGAGGGGATTATGGACTGAAGAAGACATGTCCAAGGCAGTGAGTGGTGTGAAGAGTGGGAAGTTTTCAGTTCAAGGGGCACGTAACAAATTTTGTGTACCTAGACGTACTTTACGCCGTTATTTGGAGAAAGATGGCCCTTTAAAGAAGTCAAAGTTGGGTGGAAAACCCACCTTGACACCTGAACAAGAAAAACAGCTATGCCAGAGAATTTTTCGTTTGTCCTCTGTAGGTTATCCATTGACTCCTAACATCCTTAAACTCAACGTTTTTCGTTTCTGTCAAGAAAACAACATCCCAAACTGTTTTAAAGAGAATGCTGGTCGTAAGTGGTTTGACAGTTTTTGAAGAGGAACCCTGACGTTGCACGACGTAAAGCTCAAAGACTGAACCCAGCCCGGTCTCAGAAATTAAACAAGTTCATAGTTGCTGATCACTTTGCGAAACTAAAAGAAATCGTCACCAAATACAATTTCTTTGTATTCCCTGAAAGAGTTTTCAATATGGATGAAAAAGGATGCCGGCGCCAACTCCATAAGGATCCAAGAGTTTTAGCCCAAAGGGGGGCTTCACGAGTTCGTATTGTGGGCAAAGAACAATGGGAAAGTGTTACAGTTGTGGCTTGTGGGAACGCTGTGGGTTCGATCATCCCTCCAATGATTTTATACTCAGGAGTGAGAAAAAATAAAGCCTGGGAGAAAGGTTTGCCTGCTGGATCATCGACTAAAGGGAACATGACAACTCAAACTTTTGTTGATTTTCTGCAACATTTTGCCAGATTTAAAACCAATGGACCATGCCTTCTGATTTTTGACGGAGCCAAGGCACACCTCGATTACAAAATTTGTGAAGAGACTGAAAAGCATGACATAGCCCTCATTTGCTTGCCATCCAACACAACTCATGAATTGCAACCGTTGGACTAAAGTTGCTTCAGGAGCTTTGAAACGTTTTGGGACCAGGAGGCTCTGAGATTTTTTGACTCACACCGGGACCAGAATGATATCACTCGTTTGAACTTTCCTGATGTGTTCACACCAGCATGGGGCAGATCAATGACACAATCCAATATGACTAGTGGCTTCAGAGCCACAGGTATGTATCCGTTCAACCCGAATGTGATCCCAGAAGAGGCGTTTGCCCCTAGCACTGTGACTGAACTCCCGCTTCCTGAATTGAACAACCAACAAAGCTCAGGCTTGCCTGACAACAATCAGTAGAACACCAGCAGTGATCCGATTCCTTCTTGCAGCTCATTGGACCAATCCAATACTCTTCTGGCATCAGTTACTCACACTTCACCACAACAAACTAAAGGTGCTAAGCGTCCTCGACTAGTCGATCTTGATTCGTCATCGTCGTCTGATATAGATTATCCTATTGACGTTGTTGCTCTATGTATGGATAGAGAAGATTCTCCGCCAGGCATTGAATCATCCAGCTTTGATGAATTTCTGCCAACGCTAAAAAGGAAAAGAAAAACAACGAGATTCATAAGACCAGCCATGAATTCGCGTGGGATTGAGTTGAAAAGAAATCTTTTCCAGCCAAAAGAATCTCGGGCGTCTAAACCTAAAAAGAAACTAACCACGTGTTGTGCGGCAATCTAGTGACCGTTCCGAAACCGAGTGAACCACCGAGAACTCCCAGTGCGCCCGCCGATCGTGTCAAAGGTTCTCAAGAGATAGCGCCAGACCAAGGGAAACTATTAAGCCCAAAAACTTTCTTAAAGACAGGACCAAACCACACTCCAACTGTATAATATGTAAAAATGATGTATATAGTATTAGTAAGAATAGTTATAAGAGGTAAAATATATATATTTAGTATAAGTTTAGACAGTAAGACTTGGGAGGAGGGTTTTGCCAACCCTCCTCCAAACTGATAAAAATGGTTGATGTATGGGAATAAGGAAAACTGGAACCCAGTAAAGACATAATTCGGAACACAGTATACACTCATGTGCTTCTCGGCCTTATTGGCTAATCTCGCCGTTTTATTCTTGCGCGCGAGGTCTTCCAGGCAAAAAATTGTGAGTTTTTCGCGAAGAGCGGGGGAAAAACGCGTCCGCTTCGGGCGGCGTGGCGACAAGGACTGAAGTGTAGTTCAACATTGTGCCGTCGAGGGCGCTGCCCAGTGTTTTGAATTGGTTTCCTTGGTTACAACCACGTGTTGTGTACATCGGTTTGTTTACCTCCGGACTCTGCTGCAAACCGACCAAGCCTAGCTTAGGAGGGGTATAAGTACCCTCCCCCTGCCCAGAGTTTGGGTCGGAGGGAAATTCTGCGACGGCCAAAGTTCGTTTGGACAATCGACTGACCGATCCTGATAGTGACCGCGAGTCCTACCACCCGGCATCAACAAAATAAATTGTTTTCGTCAGCATAAACACTTATCATTGTGCAACATTACTCGACCCCACGGGAGTGAAAGTTTCGAAACAGGTAATTGTTTTTAGAACGTGAGCAACTTACAAGTAGTGGAGCCCATAAAGACTAGGGGCTATGCACCGGCTACCGGTTGCTCCGCCCCCCACCACTAGATCGGGGGCGCCTCCAACATCCGCGAGATGCCTGGCCACGGTGACTTCGGTCACTTTCTCCACGACCACCGCGGTATGCAACGTGTCTGCCTCAACCACCGCCACGGTGGGTCACTACGCTGCCCCAGCCGGGGATGATCAATCCAGAGAGAAGGGGGCGAGCTTCCATGCCACCCTATACGGTCTACCGAGAGATCGTCCCCGCGAGACCAGTGCAGGTGGCCACAATGGAGAGTACTGAGGTCCAGCTTGGGGACCAGGGTACAACAACAGGAGGTACCACCCCGATGGACGTGTCGCCAGGGGCCCCCATGGCCAACCGACCGGAACCCCCGGTTATCTCTGCCGTACCACCGCCACCAGCAGCCGTTGGAGAAGCGGCCTCCGGGCCGAACAAGGACGATGCGGAGGGTACCAACCCATTCGAGGTTCCGGACCAATGGGCGTGGAGCCTCTTCGACCCCGAGGATGAGGTCCACACACAACGAGATCAACCGCCAGGTGCGAGGGACGGAGGACCCCCGCCTTCATCTGATCCGGGCTGGTCTGTCCAACCCGCCTCCCAGAGGAAGCGGAAGGGCAACGCGGCACCCCAGGGGACTACGAAGAAGACGGCAGTGGACCCAGGCCCGCGCCCCAACAGGTTCGACGCCCTGAGGAACCTGCAGACAGAAGACACGGGTGAGTTTGCGCCTCCCGTTTATCCTGGCAGGCGCTCGCGCCTAGCCGATCCTCTTCCTTCCGGCTCCGGCGCGAAGACGGCCTCTGCCGTGGGACGGGTGGACCCCCCCGGGGGCGCGTCGGGTTCGGGGGCGGGGCCCGGGGCCAAGGCGACTACAGCCGAGGCCAGGGCCGCCCCGTCTCAGGGCCCCACTGCGTCGTCCGGGAAGGGAGCCGTACCCAGAGTCCCAGGCAAGCCGACCGCAGCCCAGCCCGCGCCCGCTGGTACCAGGACCGAGCGAGTCCCGGTAATCGTCTGCGAAGGGAACTTCAAAGTCAACCCCTTCGCGGCCACCACAAGACTGAGCCGGAAACTCGCTGGGGGTCTCCGTCTGAAGTGGTCGACCAATCGTGTCACGTTCTACGTGGACACGTTGGCCGATCACTCCACTCTCTTGGAGACGCTGGTACAGCAGGGTTACCAGCCTTACACCTTCCCCACCGACGGAGAACGAGACGGGCGTCTCGTCATCAGAGGACTACCGGTGACCTCACCGTGCGGAGACATCCAGGCCGCCCTGATGGATAAGGGGTATCAGGTGAGAAGGGTGACCCGCCTGGGGGCGAGGCCTGCCGGGCCAGATCAGGTAGAGCGGCCTTTCCCGCTCTTTCTGGTGACTCTGGTAGGGCGCCAGCAGCTCCAGAGATTGTCGGGGGAGACCGTTCTCTCGCATATGAAGGTTTCCCTGGAACCCTTCAGGCGAAAGAATGTGGCCCAGCAGTGCCACCGCTGTCAGGGTTTCGGCCACCCTTCCATCGGGTGTTTCCGTCAGGAGCGCTGCGTCAAGTGCGGTGAGGCTCACGCGTCCTCCGCATGCGAGCGCCCTCGCACAGATCCGGCGCGTTGTGCCAACTGCGGGGAAGCCCACCCCGCAAACGCCGGTATTTGTGCGCATAGGCGCAGGTTCGTCGAGTCGCGTCAGCGCTCGGCCAAGCTCGCCCGTCGGCCCAACCCTCTGGTCGTCTCGGACAACCCGCCCCATCCCCTCTCACTAACGCCTGGGCGTTTCCGGGGTTGCCCGGAAGCGCGCGGTCGCTTCCCACCGCCCCGCCCGCGGACCCGCAACCCCCTCGCTGCCAGCGTTGTGCTGGCGGGAGACTATAACGCCAGACACACCTCTTGGGGTTGTGCTGGCGTTAACCGCAGGGGGACCGTCCTCCGCCGGTTTGCGGACGGGCACGGTCTCTTCATCCACCGCCCCCACCTACCGTCCTATCTTCCCGAACACCCCCGGCACCTCCCCAGCTTCCTGGACCTCATCCTGACCACGAGGAGACCCTTTCTCTCCCCTCTGGTCACTCACCTGTCCCAGTCATCTGACCACAACCCGGTGACATGTGACCTGCATTTTCTTCCGCTGCCCGTCGACACGCCTCCCCAATTCAACTACAGACGCGCGGACTGGCCTAGATTCCAGGATAGGTTGGCCCGCGCGATCTTTCCCGCCGCACCCATCCCCGACGTCGCGGAGTTGGACCGTCAGGCCCACCTCTTCGCGTCGACCCTACTCTCGGCCGCTACATCGTCCATCCCCGCAAGGCGACCTCCACTCTTGAGCCCACCGCTACCCCCCTTCAGCCTAGATGAGATGCGGCTCCGCGACAGGGCGCGAGCCCTGTGGCAGCGGTCTCACATCCTTCGAGCTAGGGAGATCTACAGAGTCCTCCGCTCCCGCTGCCGGCGGCTACTCCGTCGGTGGAGGGCGGAGGCTCAACGCAGGAGGCTCCAAGACCTAGATACCGAGGATCTCTCCCTGTGGCGCCATCTGAAGGGGATGCGCCGCAGGCCCGATCTTATCCCCGAGTTACGCGTGGCGGGCGGTTTGGCGTCCGCCGCCTCGGACCGAGCGGAGGCCTTGGCGGTGGCGTTTGAGGCCAGCTTCGCGCGACGACCGGGATCGCCGGCGAGAGATCCGGAGCCTCCTGGGTTAGAGCACCCCTTCCTCCCCCAGTCGAGGGAGACCCTCCCTACCCCGACCTACGACTGGTCACCCCCCGCGAGCTGTCCCGGGCCCTGGCGAGGCTCAAAACCTCGTCCGCCCCGGGGCTCGACCGGGTTTCCCCACTCCTCCTTACTCACCTACCTCGCAAGGCGTTCGTACTCCTCCGTATCCTTAACGCCGTCCTGACGCTGCTCTACTTTCCGGACCAGTGGAAGGCGGCGTATGTCGTACCTATCCATAAGCCGGGGAAGCCCCCAGCCTACCCGGCTTCCTACAGACCCATCTCCCTCCTTTCTTGCGTCGGCAAGGTGGCGGAGAGAATGATCCTGGCCAGATTGGAGGCCTGGCTGGAGGTGAACCCCCTCCTGCCGGATCACCAATTCGGCTTTCGGAAGGGCCTGTCGACGACCCACGCGGTCGCCAAGGTGGTTGACCTGGTGACCGGAGCGTTCAACACCGGGGCCCGGACGGGCTTCGTCGTGTTGGACGTCAAAGGGGCGTTCGACAGTGTCAGCCACCGTGGGCTTCTCACCGCTCTTGCCGGGGCGGGTATTCCGCCTCCGATCCTCCGCCTCCTCGAGTCCTTCCTCGCCGACCGCTCCTTCAGAGTGGGAGTCGAGGGAGCCCTTTCCTCTCCCCGACCGGTACGGGCAGGGGTCCCCCAGGGCTCCTGCCTTTCACCGATCCTGTATTCCCTGTTCGTGCGAGACATGCCCGTCTCGCACGGGACAGAACTCTTCCAGTTCGCAGACGACACCGCTATCCTGGCGCAGTCCCCGGACGCTAAGGTGGTCTGGGCCAAACTTACCTTCGCGTTGCGGGGACTGTTGGCCTACCTTCGTACTCGGTCCCTCGCCATCCAATCCCAAAAGACGCAGGCTATTTTGTTCACACGTCGAGGAATGGGCCCCCTGCAGCCACTTCGCGTGGAGGGTACCGCAGTCCAGTGGTCGCCGTCAGTCCGGTGGTTGGGGGTGACCCTGGACGCGAAATGCAGCTGGGACCCGCACCTGCGTTCGGCGGAAGGTAGGGCCAGGGGCGTCATGTTGAAGCTGGCTCCTCTTTTGCGCCCGGCCAGTCCGCTGGAGTACGGCCACAAGATCAGACTTTTTCTGCTCTGTGTGATGTCCATCCTTCTCTATTCCGCTCCCGTATTCTCCTATCTACCTAGATACAGATACAATCATTTCCGTACTGTATACCACCGGTTCCTTCGTCTGATCCTTGGGGCTCCGCCCCGCGTTCCAAACCGCGTTCTCCTGACCATGTCAGGCCTCCCATCCCTGGACAGCCGTATCCGCGGATTGGCGGTAAGATTCTTCACCCGAGCGCAGGCCAGTTCCAACATGATCGTCAGGGGCATCGGCGATTACGCCGCTCCTGGCCATCCCTACCGCCGAATCAGGGACGGCGTTGTGAATCCCTTCGTCGACGTCGGCAGGTGACCTCGGAGTCGAATCTGGGGAGTCGTGACCCCCCTTCTAGTCGTGTGAGACTGGGAGGGGAGGTCAGATAGCGGGCGATGCCGGCCAGTGGGCCGAGTTAGTGGAGATTGGTTGGGTAGATGGGGGGCGCACGGTGACGTGAGTGCAGTGATCCCATCAATCTACCAAACATGGCTGACCAGGTCCTATGTGCCGTGTGGGGGAGTTCAATAAACCCCCCGCTATAAGTGAAATGCGCCCTATTTGGGGATATAAACAGAAAAAACTTTTATTACTTCGATATAATTTTATTTTCAAGAACCCCAAGGGGTTGGGAATTATTATTGTTTCAATTTGTTTGTTTAATAATGTATATAAATAGATAATAAGTATAAATAAATAACCCTTAAGAAAGATTATTTTTTACAAACCTTAAAACCTTCCTAGCCTTCCTACTTACCGCCCTTAGCGCTCAGAACCATTCGGGCTGCCAATTCCTTCCCCAATCTAAACATCCTACCCTCGCCATTTCCTTCTTCATGACCCCTCCAACACCGTATCGCCGCAGCAAAGCCGCCGCCGTAAAAGCCGAGCGGAAAATTTCAGAGTTTTCAAAGCCCTTCTCACTCCTGCACCCTTCCTCTATCCATCTGCACCATCCCCCCCCCCGTTCCCTCACAACCTGCCTATCAGCTACGACCCCTCTCCCTTCCCCTTCCCCCCTACCACCTTTCGGAATACAAATCCCTGACCCTCAAGGAGCCACGGCGGACACACATTAAATGTCTCCGAAAGGAGAAATTACAGCAACGACTCCGTGACCTGGGTCTAGACAGCTCACCTCCTCCTCCCCCGAAGGAAGATCAACACACGAAACAGCCGTTGACCAACAAGCCAAAGACCAAACAGCAGCAACCCAGAAAGAAAAAGACTCAGAAAACCACAGAAGCTGAAAGTTGGTACTGCAGTGTTTGTGAGGAGGACGAAGTCAAGGACATGCGACTCTGCGTAGTGTGTGGGAATTTCTATCATGAAGAGTTTGTTGGCCTCACTGCTGCTGACAAAGACATTTTTATTTGTCCCAATTGCCAGTAATTTGTTTAAATAATCTCATTTTTTATCTTATATTCTTCTCTTGAATGATTTTACATTTTTGTTTTTGAAATAAGGCGTAAATGTCAATTGTTTAAACAACTTCATTTTTCATGGAAAATCATATTTTAATCCACTTTTGAATACTAAAAATAATTATTCAGTATCATGTTTATTCATTTTATATCAAAATTATTTAATTTTAGCAGAACTGCACTATGAAACTGAAAGAAAATCACGATTTGTAGAACATGAAACAAGGGGTGGCCATATCATGTGCACATGTTCCTGATATGGCCACTAGGTTGACTTTTGGAATTTCATTTTTTTGGATAAGTAAAACTATTTTTATGGGGAATGCAAATTTTTTTTATGAAAATCCATTCGCCAGAAAACGATTAAAAATAAAGTTGGTTATGATTTTTTTTTAAATGGCGGGGGGAAAAATTCTCAAACCTTAGCATGGCCATAACAGGGACACCCACCTTACATTTTAAAATAATTCTATAAGTTCTAACTGATCACTCAATTTAAGTAATCAGATAAAAACCTTGACGTATTGTCTAGCGAGGATAGTCGATACGAATGTGTTTATATAGTTAAAACACGCCTCGAATTTCTCTAGTACTTCAGACACCTAATTCTCACAAGTTGTTGACATTGAGAAATCCCTTTCATGTATACACTCTTTGTGAATATTTCCTTTGTCCCGTCGGTTCATGCCGAATACCCTTATTTTTTCTTGTTACCACACTCTGTTTTCCAAACCCTTTTCAGATCACATAATACTTATATGTTTGCATAAGCAACCGGCCCTCACTAGTGAACCATATATTTACTCTAATAACTAACTTTGATGGTTCAAACACAATCATAAACAACAATAAAGCAAAGAATTGAAAGAGTGTGCAAGGTAAGTTAAAAATTGCAGAAAAACAATAACTCCCACCCAATAAAGGACTCCGATCTCCACGGCCAACCTCTATTAAACAAATACATTAAACAAGTGTGCAACAATACTTGAGGTAGATTGTCTTATGGACATTATTTACCAAGTGATACCTACGGATGATTACCAACAGTAAGTACAACTTCATAATCAAGTGTTGTTTATTTAATATCAACAATAGTATGGCGGACAATAATAGGTTTGTGTTTCAAGTATTAAACTTATCAGTCTTGAACATAGGAGTTAAGTCGAAAGGACCAAAGTTAAAGAAGAATACCAAATGAAATGAATACAAGTGCAAAAGACGTATATACAGTTACTAGATCATGAAACTTTAGTTAAAATTCCACCATTTGACATAAGTCTTAAGTGCAAACATTTAAAGTACTTTACTCTTTGAAAATACAAGAAAAATATAGACATTACTAGTAAGTACCGTAAGATGGGGTAACTTTAGCCCAAATTCAAAAAATGTTTATTTCTGATGTTTCTCTTTGGTATATTATCCGATTTGATTGCAAATGGTGAAAAATTGTAGGTAGCAGCACTAGTTATTGACTGAAAAAAATAATTTGTAGGTCATGCTTCTTTTACATTAATCTTTGTTTTTCATGTAAACATCTGTTCTGAGTGTTCAAAATAAAGGCTTCCAACTTTCATCTCTGCACCTCTACCTGAAAGTTTCTTAATTCTTGTAAGTACATTTTCTTATACTTACATACCACTAGTAAACGTAATTAATATGAAAAATTTAGTTTCTTTCATTTTGTCAGATCTGCTGAATGTTTTATGTCTTGGGGTAGCTTTGGCCCATGATTTGGGGTAACTTTAGCCCAACCTCAAATTCTTTGTTGCTTGACTCTTATTTCATAATAATGATAATAATCGGTTTTCTAATGCTATTTTATTGATTTTTGGCTAGCACTAATAGTCTTATTTATTTTAAAATGTTTTTTTAATGGCTTTTTGTGAAAAAGTAACCAAAACTTTTCTTATGGTCTACAGTATCATGCCAAGAAAACAAAAAAAAAACTGTTGGGCACACGAGCGTACAGGAATTACACTCCAAATACATTGCAAGAATGCCTTGTAAAGGTCAGGTCTGGACAACTTACTCAACGAGTTGCTGCAGAAAGATATAACATCTCAAGATCTACAATCAAGAGTAAACTGAAAGGTCTGCACGACAAACCAGTAGGTCGCTCTCGTGTGTTTTCATCTGAAGAAGAATTAGCCTTTGTGCAGCATTTGATAAAATTATCTGACTACGGATTTCCAGTTGTTGAATCAGATTTTCGAATGATTGTAAAAAACTATCTTGATAAAAAAAAGGGGGCTAAGGTTAGCGTGTTCTCAGGAAATTACCCTGGCTATGAATGGACAAAAGGGTTTTTGAAAAGACATCCTGATCTTTCAGTCAGAACCAGCGCTAATATTAAGAAAGTGCGTGCTAATGTTGGTGAAGCGGAACTCAACGATTACATGAACAACTTGAGTGTCGTTTTAAAGGATATTCCTCCATCTTGCATTGGAACTATGATGAAACTAACCTGAGTGATGATCAAGGAAATAAAAAAGTCCTGTGCAAGCGAGGCAGTAAATATGTTGAAAATATTTGTAACTTTAGTAAGAGCTCTACTTCTTTAATGTTCTGTGGGAATGCCGAAGGCAGATGTCTTGCACCATATGGACGACTTGGACAGAAAATGGTCCACAAAATGCTCATTATAACCGCTCTAAAAGTGGGTGGTTTTATGCAATAACTTTTGAAGACTGGTTTGAATCGCTCTTTTTACAATCGGTAAAAAATCAGTCTGGACCCTTGGTACTGATTGGTGATAATTTATCATCACATATTAGCACCCGAGTCTTAGAATTATGTGAACAACATGACATCAGGTTTGTGTGTTTACCAGCTAATACAACACATCTCACACAACCTTTGGATGTCGCCTTTTTTGGGCCCATGAAAAGTTTATGGCGTGGTATCTTAACAAAGTGGAAGGAATCAAAGTCTGGGTCGAAACTCCCCACAATTCCTAAGGATGTCTTTCCTGGGTTGTTGAAGGAATTGATGAACAGACTGAAGGAAAATGAGAGAGAAAATTTAAAAGCAGGGTTCAAAAAATGTGGGATTCATCCCCTTGATAGAAACATGCTTATCAACCGTTTGCCTCAGAACCTGAATGACACGGACATAAGTTTTGTTGGAGAATCTTTTTTGGAGCAGTTGGAGAATTATTATTATTATTATTATTTATGTTTAGAGGCCCATCGACACAATGAGGTCATTAGGGCCTTAGCATTATATAGGTACATAGTCAAATCTCCATAGGAGAGAGACAGAATATTCACCTGTTTATATAAAAAGGTGAAGAGACAATATAAAAAAAAAACAATATAAAAGGAATGGTTCTCAATATTAGAAGAAAAAAACCATTTGAGGCACTCCATAGGAGTACTCAAATGGGCTCAAAGTATAATTGAGTGAAAAACCTGCTAAAAAAAAACCACAGGTGTATCACTCTAATAAAAAAACAAAACAAACATATTAAAACAATATATTAGTTAAAAAGACAAAACTAACATGTTAAAATGATCGTTTTATTAAAGTTTGTTAAAATGGATAAAAAGACAAAACAAACACATTAAAGTATACTAAAATGTTAAAAAGGTCTCAATATGAGATAAAATCCAGATGAGCCACTTTATAAGAGTGACTCAAATGGCATTAAAAAGATTCGCCTGGCGTATAAAATGGAGTAAACAAATAACTCCTTCAGCGCTGTCGCGTAATAAAAAAGGAAGGTCACCTTTAAAATCAAGGGCCAGGCGAATAGGGGCATACCTGCGACACTCCACCAAAATGTGGTGCACACTAAGGGGAGCATCGCAAAGTTCACACACAGGAGGTGGATCCCCTCTCAGTAAAAAACTATGGGTCAATGAAGTATGCCCGACGCGGAGTCTCGTCACGATGACCTCCTCTCTTCTAGACTTTCGTATAGAAGAGGGCCATCGCGACACACCGTCCCTAATGGACCGCAGCTTGTTCTGAGCAGGGTCGAGACCCACTGCTCGTGCCAGGTGCGTAAGACCCCACGCCGAACATAACCCTTAAGGTCTAAAAACATGACACCCAGACTCGCCTCAGGAGGCAGGCGTGCTGCCTCCTTGGCCGCCTGGTCAGCCAGTTCATTTCCTGAAAGACCGGCGTGACCAGGAATCCAGCAAAAGGCGAGCCGGGTGTTTAATGAATCAATTTTTAAAATTTGTTCGTGAATCATCTGCACGAGAGGATTCCACGAGTAGAGTGTGGACAATGCCAACAGAGCACTCATGGAATCCGTGCAGATGAGAACAGAACGGTGACATTTACGATATACAAAACATAGAGATTTAAAAATGGCATATAGTTCAGCCGTAAAAACACTGGATTCACCAGGTAGAGCAAATTTAAAATTGGATCCTTCCACAACAAAAGCACATCCCACGGAGGCCCCGCATTTTGAGCCATCCGTATAAATGCGTTTAAACCCTCGAAAGCGGGTTGCGAGCAGCTCATTAAAGGTCTTCTCGTATAAGAAGTGTGGGGTGGTCGCTTTAGGGAACTTGGCAAGATCAAAATGGCATTGAGGTAGGCGTATCTTCCAGGGAGAAACTCGACCTGGGGATGTGGGGATAGCCTTTGGCAGGACTATCCCACACGTGTCGAAAACCGATAGCATCCTGATCCCAACCGGCCTTGTACTACGCCATTTGGTTTCATACAAGACACGGTTAGGGGGATGAAATACAGGGCGGTAAGCAACATTATTTGGCGTGCAATGCAGTTTCGACACGTAAGATGCCAAAAGATAGGACCGCCGGTAAGAAAGAGGGGGCTCACCGGCGTCTGCACAGATGCTGACGACTGGACTGGTACGAAAGGCACCAGTAGCCAGTCGAATGCCAGCATGGTGGACACTATCTAGCATCTTTAACGCCGAGGGTCTAGCTGAGCCATAAACAAAGCTCCCGTAATCCAGTTTAGATCTGACCAGGGCCCTATACAGGCGCATCAAAGTTTCCCTATCAGCCCCCCAGGACCGACCGCTAACCACTTTAAGCAGGTTGAGTGCTTTTATGCACCTCGCTTTCAGGTCTTTGATGTGGGGAATCCAGGTTAATTTAAAATCAAATAAAAGTCCCAGAAACTTTACGGTCTCCGAGACAGGTAAAACAACGTGATTCATTAAAATACTGGGGGCTTGTTGAATTCCACGTAATCTATGGAAGTGGACGACCGTCGTCTTGGCTGAAGAGAAGCGAAAGCCATTACGCGATGCCCACGACCATAGATTGTTGACAGAGAGTTGTATCTGCCGTTCAGCCCTGTGGAGACTCGATGAACTACAATAAATTGCGTAGTCATCCACAAAGAGGCATGAACGGACAGGAAGGTGTACGTTGTCCACAATGCCATTTATTGCAATGGCGAACAACGCACAGCTTAAAATACTGCCCTGGGGCACCCCATTTTCTTGAATAAAATCATCGGATAAGGTGTTGTTTAACCTTACCCGGAAGTGTCTATCTGACATAAAATTAGCTATAAAAACAGGGAGGTTCCCACGGAACCCCCAGTTAAAAAGGGTTTTTAAAATGCCGTACCGCCATGTGGTATCGTACGCTTTCTCCAAGTCAAAGAAAACTGCCAAAAGATGCTGTTTATGGAGAAAGGCGTCACGAACTGCCGTCTCGAGACGGACGAGATGATCCACCGTAGATCGGTTGCGGCGAAAACCACATTGAATATTTGATAGTAGATTGCGGGATTCTAAATACCATATTAATCGTTTATTTATCATTTTTTCCAATATTTTGCATACACAACTAGTTAAGGCTATCGGTCTATAACTAGTTGGTTCTAATTTTTCCTTGCCACTTTTATATAGAGGGATAATTGTTGCTTGCCTCCACAGTGTTGGGAACTGACGAGATTCCCAAACACTATTGTAGAGGTCCAACAGACATGCTCGTCCAGCAGGGGGTAACTGGCGCAACATTTCATAATTAATGTCGTCGGGGCCAGGAGCTGTGCTACCCGCCTGGGACATGGCATAGGTCAGTTCATCTAAAGTAAAGGGGGAGTTGTAATCCTCCCCCTGACTCTGACCAAAGTCAATAGAATGGCGCTCTATGTTCCGCTTATGCGCTGCAAACTCATTTGAGTAGCTTGCAGTGCTAGATATGGCGGTGAACATAGAGCCCAATACATTGGCGACCTCCACAGGGAGGAGACAAGCGTACCATTTGACATGAGGGCAGGTATGTTATTGATGGTATTTTTGCTACTACGTAATTTACGAATATTGTCCCAAACCTTAGTTGTGGGAGTGGAAATTGTAAGGGTAGATATAAACTGTCTCCAAGACTCTCTTCTGCTTTCACGAATGATACGGCGAGCTCGAGCACGCATAATCCGGAATGATTCTAGATTATCCAAGGTAGGACGCCGATGGAAGAGACGTAATGCTCTTCGACGGTCAGAAATGGCCAATCTACACTCCTCGTTCCACCAGGGAACAGGATGGTGGCGCGGGTTTGGCGAGGATTTAGGGATAGATTCCCTCGCCGCCATGATGACCGTCGAAGTAAAATGGGCAATATTGACATCGACGTCCGGAGAAAGGGGTTGTACAAATACGGCGAGCTCGCGAAATTTATCCCAGTCAGCACGTTTAAGCACCCATTGTGGTGCACGTGCTATACCGGGAGGGTCTTCAATTAGCGAAAGCAGAATGGGAAAGTGATCGCTGCCACATAGATCCGAGTGGACCTCCCAAAGGAAGTGGGCAGCGATCCCGGGGCTACATAGAGTTAGGTCGATGGCAGAGGATACACCATTAAAGGTGGAAAAGTGTGTCTGGGTCCCGGTGTTCATTAACACCAGGTTTCCCGAGACAAGAATATCCTCTACCATCCTCCCGCGGGCGTCTGTATAATTAGACCCCCACACCAGGTTGTGTGCGTTAAAGTCCCCCAAGATAATATAGGGGGCGGGAAGTTGTTTAAAGAGGGCCTCTAGGCTCCTCTTTGAAACACGTTCACCTGGTGGGAGGTAGATGCAGCATACAGTTACTTCTATAGGAAGGGAGACTCTCACAGCAATCACTTGGAGATCAGATACAATATTTATAGACTTATTATATATATTGCTACGTGCAAGTATAGCCACACCTCCGCTAGCCCGATCGAAGAATGGCTTGTCGGTACGATATACATCGTACCCACGAAGCATCGGGCTGTCAGTTGGGCGGAAGTGGGTCTCCTGCAAACACAATATGGAAGGATGCAGGGAAGAAATTATTAGTTTAATTTCCTCTACACGAGCATAAAAACCCCTACAATTCCATTGTAGTAGCGACATAAGTTATTAGTATGAAATTTAGTTATCCTCGCAATCCATTTCACTATCCTTTAAGAATAAAAATTTGTTGAGGCCCTTTTTAGGCCCTCTTGCCTTTCCCAGTCTCTCCTGTACCTCTCGCTTCAGGAGAGGCTTCGGCTTATTTTGGAGAGACTGGGTAGTCGGATCCTTGCGCGAAGGCTTTGTTAAGGCCTTCGACGCTTTTTTAATAGTATTCTTTTCGGCGGTCTCTCGCTGGTCCTTCTTCAAGGCACCAGTGGGACTCGCCTCTACGGCCTCACCTGCTTCGCCACTCATCCCGTCCTCTGGAGGCACAGAGGCGAGAGTGAGCAACTCAACAGTGGCCGCATGCAATCTATTTCCCCAAGGAGGGCTCGGGGGAGTTCCCCGAGGAGGGCTCGGGGGAGTTCCCGAGGAGGGCTCGGAAGAGTTCCCCGAGGAGGGCTCGGGAGAGTTCCCCGAGGAGGGCTCGGGGGAGTTCCCCGAGGAGGGCTCGGGGGAGTTCCCCGAGGTGGGCTCGGGGGTGTTCCCAGAGGGGGTCTCCTCGGGGGTACAGGTGGTGGTGGCGACTTTTGTGAGGGTTTCGCCACTTCTATTATTTTCTGCATCACCACAGATGATGCCGGCTGTTTTTGTTTGTCTCGAATAGAGACGAGTGGCACAGGTCTTGTAGGAGTCTTTGCAATATTAACTGCGCAGTGGCAGTTAGGGCAATTTATATTTTGGGTGACAATTTGGCTGTAGGAACTTTGAAATACCGGAGCTTGCAGTGCAGTATACTCTTTGCGTGCCTGGGCATAAGGGATCTTCTTTTCTGTTTGGATCTCCAGGACTTTTTTCTCTACTTTCCAATTCGGACAGGACCGAGACCAGGCAGAATGAGGACCCTTGCAATTAATGCAGAATTTAGGAGACTCGCATGGTTGTTCGTGAGCCTCCTGTCCACAATCTGCACAGGTTGGCTTACCACGGCATCGCAGCTTCGTATGCCCAAACTCCTGGCACTGAAAACAGCGCCGAGGCTTGGGGACATACGGCCGGACCCTGAGCACGTGGAAGCCAGCTCGGACCTCCTTTGGTAAGGAAGGGGTGGCAAATGTTAGAATATAACTATCAGTGTTCTTCACTACATCGTTCCTTTTGATGGTGATCCTATATACTTCGGTGACATGTTGAGGGGAAAGCTCCTCACAGATGTCCTCAATGCTTACGCAGTCGAGGTCATAGCAAGTGACCACTCCCTTGCAAACATTGAGGAACCTGTGCGGTTCCACCTTCACCTTTAAATGATTCGAGGGGCTCAACGGTATTGTAGTTATTGCCATTATTTTCTTTGTCTGAAGGTCGTTTTCCGTCTGTAACATAATCGTGCCATCGCGCAGTTTTCTAATTGAAACCCCAGACTCGGCAGCTCCACTTATCACTCTTTCGAGGACAAATGGGCTTACTCGCTTAAGGCTTTCGTTTTCATCCATTCGAGACATAACCAGGAAGCGGGGCTGGGGCCTCACCACTTCCTGGAATTTTTCAATTAAAGGGCTGGACGGCCTTACCCGTTTCCGCCTCTTATCTATATTACGACCCGTCGACGGGCCGGGCAGTGAGTTGCCAGCAGTGTTTGGCAGTACGGTGCCAGCGGCGACAATGTTGTCGGCCATGCCATTATTGGGGACAACCTACACAATACTCGGATCGTAGACCCAGGGTGACCCAAGTTGGTACTACCACATATGGCCCTGTTAACTGTCCCGACGAGAGGCTCTATACGACGCTAGACATGACAACCTTCGCATAGAGCATCGCCGAGAGAGAGGTCGTCGCAGCAAGTGGGTGTAGGAAAGTGCCAATTTTACGTCCGGGCCCTCATGAACGCAACCGATCTTTTCCCAAAGTAGGGTACCCGGTTATTGTCATCCCTAAGGCCCTTCTACTAAGGTATTGCAACCGGCGCACTTTCATTTAGGAGCTCAAGGCAGTGG
Source organism: Timema cristinae (assembly GCA_039000515.1). Taxonomy (NCBI): domain Eukaryota; kingdom Metazoa; phylum Arthropoda; class Insecta; order Phasmatodea; family Timematidae; genus Timema; species Timema cristinae. The sequence goes on from JBCFYV010000805.1 coordinate 61,645, forward strand.
TATCCAATAGTAAACAGAGAAGAACCGGGTTAGTTGCCAAGGTCGTCAACGGAAAGGCCAAAGGCCTCTGTGCAGTGTGAACGATGGGGGAAAGGAAGAAAAAGGTAAGGGTAGATAAAGCGAAGGGGGAAGGGTGAAAAAAAGGGGGAAAGTGAAGGAAGAAGAAAATGATGTGAAAGGAAAGATATAGGATAGGTTTGTCCCACACGAGGTACGCACTGCACAGAAGCCTCCCCTTTTAGTCGCTTCTTACGACAAGCAGGGGTTACTGCGGGACTATTCTAAACCCCGTCCCGCAGGGGGGCAGTTGGAGAAAAAACGGTCCGAATTCCTAGGAAGTGAAGGTCCTAAGAAAAAAAAAAAAAGGTGCAAGTACCAGCTGGCAAAAGTATTTGCCTTGCAGACGTCACAGAAAGCCGTGCCTCTTCGTCTAAATCTCACCCTCCGTTGAACAGAAAAAGGCTCCCGTCTGATTCCTCCACTGAAGTGCTCAGTGAAAATGATCTTGATATAGAGTCTGACCAAGAAAGTGAAACGTTTTCTGACTTAGAAGAAATTTCGGAAGCTGCACCTGTCATATTACCAAAATTAAAACCTGAGGATTATGCTGTCGAGGATTTTGTTCTCATTTTATTCAATGGTGGAAAGTATCCTGGAAAGATTGTCAGTATCTCAGAGGAAGGCCCTACAGTTGATTGCATGGAAAGAGGACTTAAGTTTTGGAGATGGCCTGAGAGAAAGGACTCCATGGAATATTAATGGGAAGATATTCATTGCAAAATTGATCCTCCAAAAATTGTTTCGAAGCGAAATCAGTTTGCAGTTCCAGCTCTTGATAGTTTCGTTTAGAAGCCTAGTCCTCTAATGTAGTTTTACATGTTAGTAAAGTTTTTACTTCTAAATAGTCCTCTGTTTACAGTTTAATAAGTTAATAAAGATTTCACTTCTAATTAGTCCTCTGTTGTAGCCTACAGTTTAATACGCTAATAAAGATTTCACTTCTAAATAGTCCTATATTGTCTTTTTTTAACCAAAAAACTCACAGTTTATGACAGACCTTACACATTAACAATATATAGGCACGTTTATTGGTATTACATTAGCCCAAGGAACATATTGCCATCAAATAAGTGAAATATTACATTTGGGCTAAAGTTACCCCAAGACCTTGTAACTTTGTCCCAAAACTTCAAAAATGTATTTGAGGGTTCAAAAAAGTTTAAAAAAATTAAATAACCCACTCAAATTGTTGCTTTAATAATCAAAAACAAGAAAAAAAATATTAGGAGTAATAAAAATCAACAAGTTATTTGATATTTACTTAATAAGTAGAAAAAGATTAATTTTTGGGCCAAAGTTACCCCATCTTACGGTATTTAATCTTTCGCAAAAGTCTTAAGTTCCAACACTAGTGAACGTTCAAAATGTAAGTGTTTTATTCTTTGAAACAAATATAAGTGCAAACGAAACATTGCCATTATTATTCGATGTCTCAACATTAGTAAAATATCCAAGTATTAACTTCATTAGTCTTTGACACGAAAACACGTAAAAGAAGTAAAAGTTCAAGTCCAAGAACATTTCATAATTATTTCTAAATGCCGAAAAGTTAATTTTGAAACCAAACAGGATTACGACAAAAAGGAATTTTGCTTACATCGTTTAATCAGACGCCCTCGCTTCCACTAGCGATCACCAAGCTAGTCCCATGGGATAGACACTCAATTAGACAAGACCAGATCTGTAAAAAGGTTCGGGGGACGGCCACTGCTGTTAGTGTCGCACAGCAATGACGTAGTTTTCCCATAATTCATAATTCGTTGGTGGCCATTTTATTTTTGGTTTTCTTCTTAATAATGTTCCTGCTTAACCTAATTCTCCATAATAGTACAACTTATATATTTATAATTCAACATTGATACTGTGACGCTCAAGTTTATCTTAGGATTGATGTTTTAACTTTTATTTTGAAATGTTATAATTGAATACTATAACTTATCGTAACTGTGATTTTGTTTTTTACTATTTCAACATTGGTTAATTGATCTATACGGTGTTGTTGTTAGAATTTTTTTTTATAATATGTTGACACATACTTTTGTAATTGTAATATATAATGTTTTGTCTCTGATTTTTAAGGGGGAACTCCCACAAAATATCTAAAATACTTGTACTACTAACCTCCTTAAATCTGATGGTAGTTATTATTTAATAGATCTGTAAATTTTTCTCCTATTAAAATAAAGGTTGTTTGTTATAACAAAAGTTATTTTGTTTCTGTAAATCCAACCATTAAAAAGACATAAAATATTGAACTTCAACGTTTTAAAATAATTTTTATGATATTTCTTCCATGATTACGCCCAAAATAACTTTTTAAAAATTTTATGTCTCTGTTTTCAAAAAGATTATCTCTTTGGCTATTTCTTGGATAATTTAGATTTTTTTTAAAAAAAAATATTAGAATATGTATTTTAATTAATAATTTGAACAAGGGTCGTATTTAAAAAAAACTATATTTATTAATTAAAATTAAACTTAAGAAAATATGTAAACCATTATTATTTCACCCCCTGCATAATTGAATACCTTTTCACCTGAACAGTTTTCTGAATCAGCACATCAAATGTTGTATTTTTTAAAAGAGAATATCATTGTTTTTAAATATGAGTCTACCAACCGGTTGCTGTGTGTGTCTTGTGAAGCCATTTCCTCCACCGCTCAACGACCCGCTAGCTCCCCTCACAGTTCCATGAGGGTGTGTTGCAACTGACGTCCCAACTGGTTTTCAAATAGACATTCTTCAGTGAGAATAGTTTTAATGTTTTTGTTTGTTTTTTTACTATAAAAATGCAATACATTTTAAGTAATATTATTTTATTTATTTAGTCCATGTGTACGTTTTTTTTGTGTTGATATATTTGTGATAGTTTCAAACAAATTTATCAAGTTTCACTAAGTAAACTAGTTTGAGACTTCTCTGCTATGGTCCGGGATTCAATCCTTCACCTCTGACAATACGTGTATTAATCACAACTTGTGAATGTGTGGAGTGCCAGGCCTCCACAGTGGTTCGGATCCCACGTTAAACTGTAGGTCCTCCATTTGATTTCACAATCACCCTACCATTGCACCTTAGCGTAAGTAGGTATAACCGAAAGGGTGATAATAATAATAATAATAATAATATAATTAAAACCGTGCCCATGGGGAACAAAAACCACCACCTTCTAAAGTACAAAACTCCAAACAAATAAATGAAATAGCTATTCCTCGGTAAGTGTTAGAATTTAAATTGTATCTATATCGAATATGAAACAGGTATTTAGATTAGCTAACAATGTATACATCTTCACTCCTAATAGTTTAATAATAGTAATAATAAACACATATTTTCTCATTTATAACTTTTCATTATAAATATTAATAGTTTATTTAATGCAACGTAGGAACTAAAACTATAAGTTCGTAAGAAGTCCTGGGTTCAAATCTCAGCCACGTGGACCGAGGGCTGTTCTTCCCTAAGTGTTTATCCACACTTCCTTCACGAAAATGCGGATACGCTTACTTTAATATATATTTTCCTTAGCTCTATTCCGTTATTATAATTAAAATGTGTGTAACAGATGGATAGTAGCAGGGCCGGATTAATGATAATAATTTGTTTGGTATTAAACGTATTAATTTGATTATTTGAATTTTTATTGCGTGGGTAAGGAACGGGTCCAACTACTAGTTTTATTTAGTTGTTGTATTTAACGTGCGCTTTCTGAACCAAATGATTATATAAGCACACGAGAATTTTTATGAGTGAGAACAAAAGGGTCTAACAATTTTGCCGGGAAAGGTATTTTCACAAATCTTACAGGGTTATCTTACATACCACAATCAACATGGGACCAATGGCTTTACTTTCCCTCCATAAGAAGTTATACTATGAATTGTTATCACTTGAAAGAAATCCTTTGACCCCGACGAGGTTTTAACCCACAAACACCGGGTCTTGAGGCGAGCACTTTACTCCAAGACCAGTGAAGTCGACCAAACTGCTAGCATTATTATATGATTGAATGCTAAAGTATGAAGATAGCGCAACAAACACAAAAACAAATATTGTTCGAGAATAGGAATAAAAATCT
>JBCFYV010000806.1:0-65661 GCA_039000515.1 Timema cristinae
AAAAAAAATAACTTTAAAATTGTATGTGTATTTTTCTATTCATTTTCCTATTTAAAAAAACCATTCATTCAAAAAAAAAATATGTTAGATAGTAATAGGAAAGCATTTTGAGATACCTATTTATTTTCTATCTCACGTATGAAAATAAATATTATGTAGCCAACAATCGGTTTTATCCTGAAAGGTGACATCAATAATTTAATGGATTTGAATAGCCTACAGCCGTATTTTATAAGCCACAAGTTACATAATAGTTTATGATAATAAAGGATGTTTTTTGTTTGTTTGTGACCCGAGCCAAATCTACGGCACTTTAGAGATCTGAAATTTTAACATAAGTGGACGGAAGGGGGTCTGATGCACTCCAAGCAAAAATTTTTAAATTTTAAATTACCTTTTTAATTAGGCTATTTTGTAACATTAGCCGCTAGCAAAAGGGTTACAATACTAGGAATTGTAAACTTACCCAATTCAACAAGACGTCAGCGGCCCATGCTCATGTAAACACTGCGAGCCACTTATCAACACACACCGGCCGTCAAGACCTTCCTTGAAAGACTGAGGCGCGTCAACTGGAATTACGTCACGCCGTTTCTGCTTGCCCAAAGACCAAAGAAGAAAAAGAAGTAACACTCCACCAAGTTTCGAGCGGGCTTCTACTAGTCCGTGAGGCTCCTGAACCTTCCCCACCCTGCCCTACGTTCTTTGGTCCCCCCCCCCTTGACTATGTTCTGCAAGCCGTGTTTTGTGCATATAAAAGACCAACCATGTAAAGTGTAGCCACTCTTGGGCTGGCGTTGGATTCGCCTGAACAGGCGAACGCTTCAAAATTAACGATGTAAGCTAATTCAGTTTAGATGAAATCTTTAACCGTTTCAGGAGAAGCTAATGAAAATAATATGTGTTTAATCCACCTCTATCCATTTTTAACGTTTCTAAAATTCCGTTTAGGGCTCTTTGTTGTTATTTCATAATGGATAGACTTGATCTTTCAAACTTGCGTTTTAGTGACTTTCCATGATAAATGGACTTAAAACTTTCATACTGGCTTAGGTTGCGTCTTCAAATATCTGCTACATATAACTTAAAACTTTGCACTTAGCAGTATGCATTTTAGTAATTGGACTTTATGACTTTTCAGATTTAATATATTAGTGAAACAAGTTACGATTTTACTTCGTTTGGGCATTTGTGTTGTTTTAAATGAAAAGGCAAAGTTCACAGTTAAGATTTAATCTATTATGATTGACGTAAAACTTCGGGCATAAAAATTTAAATTGCGTAAAGTTTGCTGGATCATATTATGTTATGTATACTATTTATATGTTACGTTTTGTGCACTATATTATTGAGCGTAAATCACTAAAAAAACCTGCTTTTGTTAATTATTTCAAAGGTTAATAATTTTGGTGCTGAACTTATAAATTATGTCATTCATAATTTTAACCTTGTCTATGAACTTTAAAAAATAAACCTCGAAGGTGTTTCATTAAGCTAATGTTTATTGTATTAGGATAGTTTTTGTTGGGATGTTTTGATGTTCACCTTTGAACATGAATTACCTGCCGCCATCAGCGCACCATAGGGTAAAAGGAAGTTTCATAGCAACCAAGTTGTGGTTGTAAACGAGAGGTGTGGGCCAATCTAATGCATGGGTCAATCCAACACCAACATCGGTAAAACGTCATTGGGTTTAATCATATACCCCTTCCCCATTTTTGGACTGATAGGTATTAATATAATGTTTATGGGTTTAAATATTTTGGTAATTGTCTTATTAAAACTGTACGAGGTTGGGCTGAGGTTTATTTGTTGTTTTCAGGGCCCAAACTGTAGCTTTCCTGAGTAAGCGAGATGTTTGTTTTCAAATTTGGCGCTCATGGTATGAGGCCATTGGATAAGGTTGTAAAGACGTTACATACTTGATGATTGTTTATGTATTTATATCTATTTTTGTTTCTCTTTTTTGAGAAGTTATAATAAATAATTCTTGAGGGTTTGATATTCGTTCCTTCTTATAAGTATCATCCTTGGGTTATTTTAAGTTAAGTAGTTCATGTGAGGTAATCACTAATATGGTATGACGTCTGGGCTGTGTTGATCGAACTTTGAGGGCGACCGTGAGAAACTTGCCCTCTTCTATCTTTAATTGCGTGTGCGGGGTGTTATCTAGCTTACCCAGCGGGTATAAACCAAAGCTCACTCACCCAGCCCACTCTATCGATTGTTATTGTGTTTTTTCTTAAATTTCCTTATTAAGTGTTTGAACCCTCTCTATTACTCTAGTGATACATTATTTTCAAAGAAAAAACCACTGCTTCTCCATACACAAAGTTTTATGACATTAACCCTTTTTTAACTGAGGCAGTAAAACATGTAAAATTCTCACCTCTTATCTTATACTTTCTTGGGTTTTTCTCATTCTTGAGCACTAAACGTTGTAACAATAAGTTTAATATTCAAAGTATATGAAAACTACTGTACATTGAATTTTTAATCCACTATTATAAAATATAAAAATAAACATTCCTGCTAATATCAACATAGTTATTTTAAATAAAATTTGGTCTAAATGTAATTTTGAGACGTTCTTAGTATAATTTTATATACTAATTTTTATTTTACGGTCTAGGATTTTGACTCTCATTGGGCTTTGGAATAAGTTATTTTTCCCAAAAAGTTTAATGAACGAAGTTTTTTGGTAGTCAAGGTGTGAAAAAATTAATTTTATTTTTATTGCTTGTTAGATGTGATTTGAACCTGTTGCATTTTTCGCAGTTTGTGAGCTCATTTCGAAGAATGTATCGAGTCTCGAACAATAAGTACCCACGGGGATTACTTTTTTATATAATTAAACAAAATTTGACCTTTATGCTTTCGAACAAAATCCAATTGATTGTATAAATTTTTGAGGTGGAGAGTATTTACAAAATATAATTTTATATCCTTGTGATAACAAGTTTAAGAAGCATGGGTCGATGTAAGAAAGGGTGCACACGAGAAACTCAGAGATATAATTATTAATTTAACTGCTTGTCGTAAGGGGTAAGTTTTTTTAAGGTATGCATAATATACTGACGCTTAGCTTATCTGTAATTTACAATATAAGTACAATGGATGAGTAGCGATACTATTAATTATTTCCTGGAAAAAATATCAAAATTAAGATACAAATAAAATATTTCCTAAATAACAATGTAGCTGATATTCTGATATTTCAAGTACTTTTTTTTTTAAAGAAAACTCTTAGCTGAAAGTAAATTTACTCAACACTACTGTAACGCACTATAGTATGTTCAAAATCTCTTGTGCCTTGCCGAGTTCGCATTAAACGCTAGTACTAAGTAATTTCAACCTAACAGGGAATCGAACTAGTCAAGTTACTAGATCTGATTAATTTAACCGCACATCAGTGCTCAGTCATAAGCACTTTTAAGCAATATTGACCACAGACATGAAGCCGATGTAAGTAAATCATATTTTAAAACCAGTAAAATTATTAGAACTCTTGTGTTCCCTATGCCATAAATTAAGTAATTAAGTATTTGATACCCGACCGCTCTGTGGTACGTGGTCAATTTACTGCTTCAGTTCCTGATGTCCCAGTTCGATCCCCAGTGGCCCCTAATTCTGTCTGTGAAGCAGTGGTCTGAAACGGAAACCAAAATTGACCTCGTGGACAAATGATGGAGATAATTGAATTAATAAATAGCGCGTCAGTCTAGAAACTGAATAGAATTCTGAGGGCTCGTTGTGCTAACACACATGGCACCCTCCGAGTGAAAAATGTGGCACTAATCTTTGCAACATACGGCAGCCTCTCGATTAGTATAGCCTGCTTGCAGGCTGACACCATGAGATATTACTCAAGTTAAACTCTACGCATAGGATAAAAAATTATCCCAAAAACATTTATTTCTGGAAAATTGTGTAAATACAATAGATGTATGAAAACTGTAAACCCGACTTAAATCACAGATACCCACTTCAGTGGCTGAGTGTCTAAAGGTGTCCCTAGTGTTAAATTGGCCTGCTGATTAGCGGAGCACGTCTGATGCAAATCCTGGTCGAGTCTATTGAGGGTATTTTTCCTAAATAGTTTCCCCACTTATCCAAAAAAAAATGCTGGATTGAACCTCTAAAATGCTACTTTCCTCATTAACCTACCCAATTAATGATCATAGATTCGTATAACATGAACATGAGTATATGACGTTGTGATATCATAATAAAAATAACAGATATATTTTATATCAAAATTTTATTAGTTCATCCAAATGAAAATGCATTATAAATATTATTTATTGCCTCCTCAGCCCTTAAATTTTAAAAATTAACCAAAGCACAGTGTCCAAATTTAAGCACAATTAAATTTTAATTATTTTTATTTTACCTGCTTACTATAAAAGCTCAAATAAATGGTACGACACTAATCGTAAGCTTCCATACTCTCCTCGTAGTAGGATTATTATTATAGTTAGTGACAAAATCTTCAAAAATTAAGTTACTCTAATTTACCTAAAATAAATTTTCTCGAAAAATAAGTATACCATTATTATTTTATCACATAACCCACATCCAGATATTTTATTTGAACAAATTTCAAAAGTGGTACAACAGCATTAACTGGAGCACGTGACACTTTGGATATGCCTAATCACTCATAATGGTAACGGGTACAAAACTTTCTCTTTGTGGTACACTACGGTAACAATACTAGACTAACTTTGTGGCATACAAAAAAAAGTTCAAAACTCAAAAGGAAGTACACCGCATTTTAAACCTGAGAGTAGTCACTTTGATATGGCTAATTACTCAATAACGGTAGGTATCAAAACATTTTCATTGTGACAAAACGATACAAAACTAGTATCAATACTTTGGCATTAAAAAAAAAGTTCAAAATTCAAAGTGGTACAACAGCATTAACCTGGGAGTCACCACTTTATATGCTAATTAACCAAGAATGGGTACGGGTTCACAAAACTTCTTTATTTGTGGTACAAAACGGCACAAAACTAGTACAAAACTTAGGCATGAAAATAATTCAAAAGAGTACAACAGCATTAACCTGGAGTCACCACTTTGATATGCTACATACACAAATGGGTACGGTACAAAACTATTTGTGGTACAAATGGTACAAAACTAGTACAAAAAATTGGTCACAAAACAAATTCAAAAGTGGTAGCAACAGCATTAACCTAGAGTCACCACGTTGATATGCTAATAAATCCAAAACGAGTTGGTACAAAACTTTTTTCTTTTGTGGTAAGCAAAACGCACAAAACTAGTACAAAACTTTGGCATCAAAAAAGTTCAAAATTCAAAGTGGTATTATAGTTAATGGACGTCTACTGCTGGAATGGATAAGCCTAATTTTTCTGCTCGAGATTTGATTGTATCTTGAACGTTATATCTCCCCACGTTTAGTTCCCAACTGTCGCCTACACACATTCTGTCCGGCACTACACTTCTTATCTCTATCAGTTCTTGGCAAATTTATCTTGCAGCCTTTTACTGACTAACTGGTCGTGGTCGCCAGTCTTCCAGATTGTTTAATACAAACTAGTAATACTGCCGAACCTGATGCTGAATCCACCAGATTTTTATAACTTTTAGCAAGCGACCCATCTAGTTTTAGAGCTGAAAGCCTGAACACAGAACCCCAGGCCTTAGAGGCCCTCCAAGCCTACCCTACTCTAGGCGGTGTGTTGAGCTTTCAGCTCTCAAAATAGATGGCGTTGTTAACGTTATAAAAATTGGTGGAATCCGCAGCCATCAGGTTGCAAATTAACTGGTTGTTTAAAACAATTGGGAGACTGGCGACCACGACCGTAATCAGTAAAGCAGCAAGCAAACTTTTTCCAAGAACTGAGAGAGATAAGAAATGTATGACGGACCGTAAAGTGTGTACGACCAAGTTTGACACAAACGGGAGATATAACGTCAAAATAACAATCACACTCTCGAGCAGAAAAAGTATCGGATCGCATTTCAGCCACTAGACGTCCAGTTAACCTGTCGTACCACTTTTGAATATAGAACCTTTGATGCCTAAAGTATTTGGGGGGGGTACTAGTTTTGTACCGTTTTGTAACACAAAGAAAAAGTTTTGTACTGTACCGTTTGAGTAATTACAATCAACTTGTGAGTCCAGTTAATGCTGTTGTAAACCACTTTTTGAATTTTTCATGCAAAGTTTTGTACTAGATCTGTACCGTTTTGTACCACCAAAGAGAAAGTTTGCACCCTACCCATTTTGATAATTACATATCAAAGTGCCACGTGACTCCAGGATAATCTGTTGTACCACTATTGAAATTTTTCAAATACATATCTGGTGAGGTAGTGATAAAATAATAAGTACACTTTTTTATCAGAGAAAAGTTATTTAAGGTAAAATTAGAGATAACTTATTTTGAAGTTTTGTCACTAACTATAATAAAATCACCCTTTACGATATGAGTATGAGCCTACGATTGTGTCGTAACATTTATTTGAGTTTATTAGTAAGCAGAAAATAAAAAAAAATACAATTTAATTGTGCTTAAATTTGTCCACTGTCTTTGGGCTAATTGTTTTTAAAATTTAAAGGCTAAGGAGGCAATAATCATATTTTAAAAGCAGTTTCATTTGGGAAGACATAACAATGTTGACATAATATATCTGTTATTTTTTATTACAGAAATTTACCACGTCATACTACCTTTCATGTTATCCGCATAAATGAAAATCTAATTGGTGGTAAAAAGAGAAAGAAACATTAGAAATGGGGGGTTATCTACCACATTTTTATTTTGGAAGAAGGGGAAACAATTTATAAAAACTACCTTCAATAGACTTCGACCAGATTTGCATCCCAAGTTGCTCTCTATCATTCATCACAATTTAACACTAGTGAGCACCTTATACCACAACAGCCACTGAAGTGGGGTATCTGTAATTAACTACTGTGTTTGCAGTTTTCAAACCTCTATAGGATTTACACAATTTTTCCAGATAATAAATGTTTTTTTGGAATAATTTTTTATCCTATTCGTAGAGTTTAACTTGAGTAATATCTCCAAGGTTGTCAGCCTGCAAGCATGCTATACCAATCGAGAAGCGCCGATGTTGCAAAGATAGTGCCAACATTTTCAAGCTGAGGGGGCCATGTGGTTAGCACAACGAGCCCACCAGACTTCTATCACATTTTCTAGTCTGAAGCCGCTACTTATTATTCAATTATCTCCTCATGTTGTCCACACAGGTCAATTTTGGTTCCGTTTCAGACCCACTGCTTCACAGACAGAATAAGGGGCAACTGGGATCGAACCTGGACTTCAGTCTGAAGCCCCGTAAAATCTGACCACCATACCAACAGAGTCGGTCGGGTATCAAATCTTACTTACATAATTTATGTCATAAGGGAACACAAGAGTTCATTAATTTTACTGGTTTTAAATATGATTTTACTTATCATAGGCTTCAAGTCGTGTCGAATATGCTAAAAGTGCTATGACTGAGCACGAGTCGTAAATTAATCAAGCTCTAGTAACTTGACGAGTCGATTCCCTGTTAGTTGAAATTACTTAGTACTACGTAATTCGAACTCGCCAAGGCACAAGAGATTTATGACATACAATAAATTGCGTTACAGAGTTTAGTAGCAATTTACTTCATCTAGAGCTTTTCTTAAAAAAAAAGTAACTTAAATAATCAGAATATATCGCTAACTACCATTTGTTATATAGAAAACTTATTTGTTCTTAATTATATATTATTTCTACAGTAAATAAAATAGTATCGCTACTTATCCATTGTACTTAAATTATAAATACCGATAGCTAAGCGCCCAGTATATGCAAACCATTAAAAAACTTACCCCTTACGACGAACAGTAAATAATCAATTATCATTTTTTTGGAGTTTTTTATTTTTCTTTGTGCTCCCTTTCTTTATAAACTTGTTATTCACAAGATATAATATAAATATTTTGTAAATACTTCTCCCCGCATCAAAATTTTATACAATCCATTGGATTTTTTCGAAAGCAAAAAGGATCACATATAGTTAATCCATATCAAATAATCACCGTTGTACTTATGGTTCGAGACTTGAACATTTCTCCGAAACGGCGCACAAACTGCGATAGAAGCCAACAGTTCAAAATAAAAGTAATCACATTTAACAAGCTAATAAAATAAAATAAACATTTTCACATCTTGACTACCGAAAAACTTCGTTCATTAACTTTTTGAAAAATAACTTATTCCAAAGTCCAATGAGAGTCAAATACCTAGACCGTAAAATAAAAACTAGTATAACAGAAATTATTACTGAGAACGTCCCAAATTACCATTAGACCAAACTTATTTAAAATAACTATGTTGATATGACAGAATGTTATTTGTAATGAAGTTATACTTATTAGGCACTTTATGAAAAAATCATGAGAGATGAAATTTTAAGATGCGCGCGCATCACTGTAACACAAAGAGTCACAGTTGAGCTAAAACCGCTCAATAAGTCTCGAAAAAAATGCACCAACAAAATAGTAATAAACCTCTGTTAGTCGCGCATGTTGGTACGGGTCTCTCGCCTCTGATCACTGTTTTCATATATATAATATTTATCCAAAAATTTTCTAGTTTCTACATTCACAACACGTGTTTTAGTTTCATACAAGTGAGAATTAATATATGTGCTAATAAATTATATTCAGTACTTATTTAAATTGAATATTTGATTAATATTATTTACTATTCGTAAAATTAGTGAAAAATTGTGCTTAAACTTTTTCAAGTCTCCAATATAATTGAGGTTAATTTATCCGTATGTATTATTTTAATTGATATAAATTAAAATATTTATTTAACATAATAATACAAAATATTATTAAATTATTATTTTTTTAAATTATTTATTATTGGTTATTTAATATTTAAAAAATAAGTGATAATTAATAAAAACATCTAATAAAAAATTTGTGATAAAAATTTTAAAAAAAGAAAAATAAAATTTAAAAAATTAATTTAAATTTTTAAAAAATTTTTTATTAAATTGAATAAATAAAAATATTTATAAAAAAAAAATGAACCCAAAAATTTTAAAGAAAAAATTTTTGATAAAAAAAGAAAAAAAATGAATATTTAAAATTTTAAGAAAAAAAAAATAAATATTTAAAAAATGAATAAATTTTAAAATTTAATTTTTGAATTTATTATTTAATGTGCCAAAGGGAAAATTATAAAAATTCTCACGCGCGGGAATAAAGGTAAAAACACACCCTTTTTTTTTTTATTTTTAGTGGATTAAAAAAATTTTAAAGGTTTCAAATATTTTCCCAAAACTTTGAAATAAAATTAAAAAATTTATTATTACAAACCCTGTAGGGCCCCAAAAATGAAAAACCCAAAAAAAGAATAAAAAAGGGTAAAAATGAAGAATTTTCCCTGTTTTTTACCTGGGCCCCCGTTTTAAAAAGGGGGGAAAGTCAAAAAAATTTGGGTTTTTGGGAAAACAATTGGGTTTTTTTTTTTTTTTGAAAAAATTACAAATAGAGTAATAAAATCTCATTAAAGTAAGTAGGGGACCAAAAAAATTTTTCTTTATTCCCCCACAAACAAAGGGAAAACTTTGGTTGGGGGGGGGGGGGGGGGGGGGTATTTTAGTTTTTTCTGAATAATTTTTAAGGGGTTTTAATTGTTTATATTTAACTACGGCAAATTTTCATAATTGGACATTGGCCCTTCTTAAACCCTAACGTAAAATGGTATTAAATGTTTTTTTGAAATCCCAAAAGGTCACAAAAGAATTTAGTTTAACCCTCCACTGCCGCCTGCATTTCCCAAAAAAAGGGAAAGGGTTTGCCAACGCTTTTTCAAAACGATAAAAAAATTTAAAACTTGTAAAATAGGTAAAGAAATCATGTTAACGGGGACCTATTTTCAAGGGTATGACCCAACCTAGTTTTCAGAAGGAAAAAAAAAACCCTATTTAAAACCGTGTATTTTTGACTAATTTTTCACTTTGGGGGTCGGGTTTGAGGGTCAATGGGGCCCTCGTTGGGTTATTTGAAGGGTAACCCAAATTAAAAAGATTTGTCTAAAAAAAAGAAAAAGAAAATTTTTTTTCATTTAAAAAATATTGGTTAAAAAAAAAAACACCCCAACTTTAAATTTGTACAAAAAAAAATAAAAAAATTTCCAATTTAAAAATTTTGTTTTTCCCCATTTAAAATGCATTGAAAAAAAAAATTTTAGTGAAAATATTTCAAAAAACTTTTTTTTTAGGGATGGTTTGAAAATTCCTTAAAAAATTAAAAAAAGTGCCCAAAAATATTTTTTACTTAAAAAAAATAAAAAAAACCCAAAAATGTTGAATTATTTAAATTTTAAATTTTTTTATTTTTTTTTTTTTGTTTTAGAACCGTGGCATTTATGGGTTTGGCCCAAAAAGGGCCTTTAAAAATAAACACTTCCAAAGGCCCCTTTATAGGGGCCACACTTTGGGCCCCGATGGGGAATTTTGGGCTTAAAACTTCTGTCGGAGATCATTTTTTCGCAAAAACGGGAAAAGGCTTTACTTATCTTTTATAAAATTTTAGATTTAAAAAGTTCTTATTTCTATCAATCTTTTTTAAAATATATTTGTAAGTGGTTCATAAACCAAAAAAAGGATCATGGGAAATAAACTGAAAAATACAGGGTCCTAAAAAAATCTTTTAAAGGGGTAAATTTTTTTTTGAAATTTAAAAACTTTTGATCTAATTATAAAAATTTCCAAAAACCTTAGCTCAATCGGGGAAACGTGTTTTGTCTAACTGAGGGGGTAAAAAGGGGCCGGTTCGATTCCCGACATTTGGGCCCAACAATTTTGTTTTCATTTTTGGAATGTGGGTTTAACCCAAATTTCCCCAGGGGATGGGAAATTTAAAAGGCAAAAGGGGCGGGGGTGTTGTGGGTTGTCCCTAAAATTAAGGGTAGGGTTGGGGAAGGCATATGAAGCTTAAAGACAAAAAAAGGCCTAGCAAACTGGTTTTTTTGTGGAAATTTTTATTATAAAATTTGAATAAAAAACTGGAGCCAAGGACTTAGGGGGGAAAAGTAATGGATGTAAAAATAAAAACTAAAAATTTTAATCTACCTGAATGTGATAATTTGTTAAAAGGTTTTTGGTTTTTGTCCCGGGGGGGGCCAAGTGTGTGGGATCGGTCAAAGAAGGGGAAGGGAAAGTGTGTGTTTACCTGGGGGTTAAAACGGGTTAACCGGCTTTTACTGGGAATTGGGCCAAGCGGCCTGCGGCAAAGGGCTCCTATCACTTTTCACGTTAAATCAACAAAAAGGGGAAAATTCTCAAAACCAAAAATACTACGGGGTTAAATTTCCCTGGACCCGGGGGGCATTTTTTTCCACACTTAATTTATATATAAAATTAAAAAACCTGTCAAGGGCCCCATGGAAAAAACCCCCTGGGGTCCCCCATTTGGACTTTTGACTGGGTCAAAGACGGGGAGAAAAAGGGGTTTGATCCCGTCGGGTGGGGACTGACAAATGGGTTTTACCTAAATGCTTTATCCACACCTTTCCTTTTTTGGGGGAAAAGCAAAATGGGAAGTGTACTTCCTAACAATTAAACCCTTTTTAAAATTTCCTTTAAACCAAAAAAAATAAAATTTTAAAACATAGGGGGTAAAATCCGAACGGGTAGTAAAACGTTTGGGGCTAAAAAAAAAATCACGTGGTTTTCCTCAAAAACACCTTTTGGGGGGGAAAAAACTTAAACTTCCCATTCTGGAGACATTAAAAAATACAACTGGATAATATCCTAAAAAACATCATCAAGTCACTCAGATACTTTATGGATAAAAGTGTGAACTCTGGGTTGGGGAAAAACTATAAAAAAGTTGACCATTTCCCCAAAACATCATGGTTTTACTTTTCACACTTTCCCCGAGGGGGAAAAACCCAAAAAAGAATTTCTAGAAAGTCCTCAAAGGAAAACCATCTGGGAAATTTAAAACACAGGGGTTTCTCAACTCTGTTTTCTTGGGAAACTTTATGGTTTTTTTTTTAATTAAAAACATCTAAAATAACATTCTAAATTTTTTTCCAAAAACTGAGAGGCAGTTTTATTTGGGAAATATTTTCTGACTTTAAAAATAATTTACAGATTTAGATCAAACAAAATACTCCAGAAAGCAAAACAGCCCGGGGGAAAAAGGAAAAAAATAGAATGTTTGGGTGGTAAAAAAAAAATTTTTATTAAAATGCATTATTTAAAATTTCATAAATTCCCACATGAAATTAAAAAAAATAATATGCTAAAACTAACCCCCTAAAAGGGGGTCCCAGTATGTAAAAAATGGATTTTTTTTCTTCTAAAATTTTAAAAACATTTAAAAAAAATTTTATTTTTTTTTCTTCTCAATTATTCTAAACATGTTGGTTAAGGGGTTCAAAAAATTTCTATTAAATTTTAATTTTTATTTATTTTTGGTTTTACGCATAGTGGCCATAAAATTTTTTTTTACAAGGCGGGTAAATTTTTTTGCAATTTTAAAGGGTTTTTCAAAAAAAAAAATTCGGGCCCTCCTTTTTTTGATCAATCCACATGAGGAAAAAAAAAATTTTGTTTGGAAAAGTAAAAAGGGGGTACCCGGGTTTTTGTCTGTATCAAATTTTTAACTAATCTCCCAAATTTTTAAAGGGTGAAATTTTTGCCCTAAAATTCTTTTGCTTTTTTTAAAAAAGAAATTCCAGTTTTCAAACGGGAAATATTTTTACTAAAAAAGGGGAAAAAGGGCAACAAGCTTTCAATGTTTTATTTCAAGTAAACAAAACTTTAAATTGTCCCTTTAAAAAAAACCAAGTTTTAAAACCTGAAAATTGACCCCTTTTTTAAAAAAAAAAAAAAAAAATAATTGGAAATTTGAAAAAAATTGGGGATTTTCCCGAAGGGTAAATTTTTCTCAGGGTGGGGGACGAGATAAAAAAATTTTTAAAAACTTTTGTTTTTCCAAAAAAATTAAATAAAATATAAAAATAAAAATATTATACACAAAAGATTTTAAAATTTGAGAATTTAAAATACAAGGGCCCGAGATATTTAAAAAAACAACATGGGAAAAAAAAAACTCATTTTTAAAAGGGTGTATTTTTATAAATTTAAATCAATTTTAAAATGAATTTTCATTTTAAAGCGGGATGTAAAAAAAATACTACTCTTAAAAGGGTTACAAAAAATAGTGTATATTAAAAAAATAAACTAAAAAAAAGAAAAAAATTTGGGGAAAATTCTAATGTGTAAATCACAGAACAAAGACAGAACTAAGATAGATCACAAGTTTGTTTGTTTTAATTTGATTTCTGGGCCAGAGTCAAAATTTTTTGGGGCAGACTTTGTTCAAACTTCTGGTTTTGGGGGCAAAGTTTATTTTAAATCGAATTAAATGTATTAAAAAATAAATTAAAAAAGGGGGTTTAAATTTTTTTAAAATTTTAAAAAATTTTTGAAAAGAAATGTAGTCTATCTATTTAATTTTTGATTCATTCTTTAAAAATTTACTTTTTTCAAGTGGAATAAACCCACCCCAAGAAAATTTTTTCCCAAAAATTTTTTTAGTCATCATTAAAATATATCTTTTCAAAACTTAAAAATTGGGAATGGAAGGTGTGGGGTAAATTTTTTTTGGGAAAAAGAGTGTCATAAAATGTGTTTTTATGGAAACCCCATCTAAAGATATCAAAAGTGGGTTACTGAATTCTGGGAAAGAGGGTCGAAATCTTATTGGGTTTTGGGTTGGGGAAAAAATATGGGAAGTACCACAATTAAATTAATTTTTTTAAAATCCCCCCATCTTTTATTTGGGAACTTTTTATTTCTTTAAAAACCCAAATTTAAAATCCATAAAAAAAGTGATTACCAAAAAAGGGCTTTAAAAAGAAATCAAAAAATGGGAAAATTTTCAAAAGAAAAAAAAAATTTGTCAGTAATTTTTTAAATTCCCTGGGAAAATTTTTGTATTGGGGGCTTGGGTTTCAGCAAAAAGGGTGTTTGGTAGTAAAAAAAAGGGAAAAAAGTAAAAAGGGGAAAAAAATTTTGGTTTTTTTGTGCCTCGGGTAAAGAACATTTTGGAACTTTCTTGGGAATTCAACCTGTTCAAATTTAGGGTGTATCTCCTGTTTCTAAAAAACATAAAACTAAAAATTTTTAAAAAAAGACCATTGTATTAATGAAACACAGTCAGGAAGGTTGTGGATTTTTATATCAGGGGAGAAAAACCCGGGCTTCTTCTTGGTAAAAAAGATTGTAAATCTGTTCAAATTGATGGGTTAAAGTACATAAACAAAAAAATTTATTACTCTTGTAACCTAATGAACTGTATGTATAATTTAGGAAGCCCACTCAGAATGTAAAATTAGACGCTCAAAATTTTGGGGAGTTTGGGCCAAAAATGGTGTGTAATTGCTGGAGCATCGGGGACACACTCTTTTGTGTATTTTATACCACCAAAATATGAAATTAATGATAGAGGGTTTGCAGAATTAAATTGGACTACAAAGATCTTCTTATGATGCTTGTCTGTGACCTAAGCCGTTCTGAGTGCATGCTAAGCCAATTGCTGTTCCAAGAACAAGAGACAGAAGAAAACCCTGACAACATAAGCTACAAACAGGGGGTCACAACGACCGAGCAGAGATGGTTTCAGTCACAAACCAAGAGAAGAATTTTTTGAACCCTTTAGTAGAAAAACCCAGCTCTCTAAAAAAACACCACTATGTATCCAAAGTACAGTAAAAGTTTTCTCAAGGACAAGAAAAAGAGCCTGCTGTATACAGAATGCATTGTTTTAGCTGATTTTTCTGAAAACTTTTTCTTTTGTAATCCAAGACGAAATACAAAGTTTTCATTGGGTGAATAAACAAGCCACTGTTCACCGCTTTGTTTACTACATAAAGAAAGTAATAAAAGTGAATTGAAAGCCGAAGTTTTTGTGTCATCAGTAACCACCTTAGGGCACAACACCATCACAGTTCATGTTTCCAAAAGCATTTGATTAGTGATATCAAGCCAAACTGCCCCATAAGTGACGAAGATATTATATTTCAGCGACAGATCTTCTAGTCAGTACATAAAACTTTCTAAAATCTATGTCACCATGATAAAGATTTGGCCTCAAGCAGAGTGGCACTTTTTGCTACCAGCCATGGGAAAAATGCTTGTGATGGGGTAAGAGAGACAAAAAAAGAAAAACTGAAAAAGAGGGCCTTCAGATGACAACCAATAATAATATTAACTCCAGGGGTAATTTTCAATTTTGTGATAAAAACCTTCTGGCTTTAAGTTTACCTATGTTACAAGTGAAGAA
This sequence comes from Timema cristinae, assembly GCA_039000515.1. NCBI lineage: Eukaryota > Metazoa > Arthropoda > Insecta > Phasmatodea > Timematidae > Timema > Timema cristinae. The sequence goes on from JBCFYV010000806.1 coordinate 15,356, forward strand.
GTGTTAAAAATGGAGTTGAATTGGGAAAAAAAGTTATTTGAAAACTGCTTGCCAATTCCTAAAACTCGATCATACCACAGATATATTCCATAAATGACACCACCGAAAAAGAGTTACCACACTTCAATTTGAATACTTTGGGAAGAAAAGTATCAAAAGCTTTTTCATTCTTACCCCCAAAAAAATAGACAATTTGCGTGTGTAAAGGTTTGTTTTTATTGAGGAAGTGACCCATTGGATATAATTACTTCAAAATTCATCAATACAAGCCACGGGACTAAAAATTTCTTTTAAGATTTCAAGAAATTCAAAACCTGTGTACCTGTGAAAAATTTTTTAATTAAGATCATGCCAAGGGAACTTTCAGCTGTGACTGGTCGTACGCACATCAGCCTTAAATTGTCGAAGAGAAATTTTTTCAGCTCTCTGCTAAACACCAAACTTAGTTTGTTAATAAGGTAATAGTTTTTAATTTTTATTTTAGATAAATAATAAGCACCTATGTATTTATGTGCTTGAAAATATATTTACACATACAAACAAAATTTAATACAAATGAAATTTAATCTAGTAGAGGAACTGATACAAACCTATTAATATGTGCAGGTTTTTCTTTCTAATTTTGTCTTTTGAAAAATCTCAATTTGTAGTTAATTCTCAAACTTCGCTTTTTTTGTGTATAATACTATTTATATTTAATATTATGAACAAAGTTTCAATTTTTATCTCACCCCCAACCTGAGATATTAAGCTCTGAAAATCGCTTTTTTTTCAAATTTCCAAAAATTTGATATATTATTTTTTTTTAAAAAAGGGGGGTCAATTCTCAGGTTTGAAACTTGGGAGTGTGAGGACAAGTAGTTATGTCTACTTGTATAAAACATTGTACTTGTTGACTCTTTCCCTTAGTGAAAATATTTCCCGCTGAAAACTGGAATTTTTTTTTTAAAAAAAGCTAAAATTTTTAGGCAAAAATTTCACCCTTTAGAATTGAGATTAGTTCAAAATGAACAACACAAACTTGTAGCCCTTTACTTTCCAAACAAAATTATTTTTCCCTCATGTGGATTGACCCAAACAGAGGCCGAGATATTTTTTTTTCTGAAAACCCTTAAAATTGCAAAAAATTAGCGCCTTGTAAACAAAAAATGGCCACTATGCAAAAACCAAAAACAATAAAAATAAAATAATAGTCATTTGAACTACCAACATGTTAGGGTAATTTAGAAAAAAAAATAGATTTTTTAAAATGGTCGAGCAACCAAATAGATCAAACTGAAATTATATATGAAATTCCTTAAATTCTACTGTTCCAGTAATGAAAGTGTAATAATGATTATTATTTAAAAATTAGATTTTGTTATATTCATATATTATTAACAAAAAGAAAGGAAGAGGGGAATAAAAAAAATCAATAGAAAAACAATTGTGATAAAGTTGGATACCCTCCGAAATTTTTGGGATGGGCATTAAGCGATTAAAGAAATACAATTAGAAATTATACCTTTTTTTTGGGATGTAAACAAATCAACCCAAACAAAATGTTTCGGAAGACGGGAACATTATATCAGGGACGATTACTAAAAATTTGTTTTTATTTATTTCAAAACATGATAAAACAGATTATAAAATAGCAGTTTTAACACTTAACCTGAACTCAGTTGACATTGTTCCGGGTTAATTTTGTGACTGCCAGAGTCAACGGAATTATATGATCATAGTTGCTGACAGGTGAGCTTATCCCACAAAAAATTTTCAATAAGTGGAAAGTTAATCACTAAATATAGTTTGCATTTGGCTTCCACGGGTTTTAATGTGTTTTTTAATACTTCATTATTTTTAATAACTAAAGAAAAATAAAATATAAACTTTTTTTTTGGAATGTGCATATCCAATTTTGTATCGATGAAGTTTTTGATAAATTTTGTTTAGTTACAATGGCTAGCCTGTAATAGATTAAAAAAAAACCAAATATTATTTTTTGTTTTTAACATGGGCAGCAGGTGTTATACTTTGCCATTATAAGACCAATTAGGATAAATAATTATTTATTTTACTTTTGTCATAAGAGCTTGAAAGATAATTGCTGCAATTGAAAAGTACGATACCGATCCCTTCTTGAGCTAGCTATATCCAGTCCACCTCTTTACACCCTATCTCTCTCGGGACCCAGCTAATGCTATCTTCCTGTCTACGTAAGATATTTCCAATGTTATCTTCACATGGTTTTGTAAAGAAATTCCCTGAAAAAGGGTTCTAGAATCTCCCACATCACACTGCATATCTTTCCCTCTCAAATCTGTGAGAGTGGCTACCGTAGTAATGTCTTGTGATGATAGAGTGTATGTAACTCCTCAAAAGCACCTCCTCCACTCCCCTAATAATTTAGCTCTTTTTGGACAAAATATCTTTCTATGCCCCCTTTGGATTTTGAACATTTAAAAATTTATTTTTGTCAGTAAGATTAAAATCATGTGTCAACAGCATATAAAACAAGGGGTTTAAAACTTGTTACTCGGGCACACCAGTGACCAACTCCTGTGGGAAAAGGGACTGAAAAGGCGGAGCGAGCGGTGGAGTCAGTAGTATTAGTGCTTGGCCATAGCCAACAGATCACAGCAAGCAAATTTAGTTCATCCATCGCGTGGGTAAAATTCCCAGAGGATAAAAAAATTTGCAAGTATTGGCATTAATCGTGGAGCTACACAATAGGTTTTGTGATGCCAGCGACCATTCTTTTTCTGCTGCAGTGCTTGGAATCAAAACTGTTGTGTGTCTGTCTGTACAGCTGGTACAATGATGACATTTGTGTCTCCTGTTAAGGTAATGATTACCCCTCAAGTTTAATCTGCTACGATTGGTTGTGCTTCTGTTGGGAAATTCATTCCAATCCATATTATACAATAGTTGCTATTGGAGTAATTCCCCCACCGTACTGTCATAGATACATCAACAGGATGAAGGGAAAATATTTATATCCCAACCAAGTATCAAAGATTAGAAGACTTATAGAGCATGTACAATGGGAGACATGTTCCTGGTAGAAATGAATACAGAAGATCTTCCTCCCCAAGGTTGTTCAGGACAACTTTTTTCAAGTTAAAAATAGTGGGGGAAGGGGGGGACCTACATAGCTAAAGCAAACACCAAGCACGTGGCTCAGTACGCAAATAAGTGTGGCTGGAAAGAAGAACAAAACAATGAAAAAAAACAATTACAAGCTCTTCTTTGTTCGGGTCCATTATGGTGTTTATGGCATTACTAAGTGGTATTTTCATCATTTCTCAAACCACCAGAAAAAAATCACTTGTAACATGGATACTTCCTTTTGTAAACAATTAGAGGAAGATTTCCAACGTGAAAAATGGGAACTTTCAGTGTCCTGGAATTAACAACACGAAAAAGAAAGCCCATCAAGTACATTCAACGTGAATGCAATATTGATGTCAAGAATAAAAAAGTTCAATCCTACGGCCTTAAAAAGATGGGGGGGAAATTTGTGCACTTGAAATCAAGAATCATGCACACATTTTGCCAGGACATCATTTAGGGTTAAGGCTCATGATCCAAGAGAAACATGAAATGTCACGTTGGTGTACAATTGGTTATTACATTATCTTAAAGAAAACTTCCTTTTTCTTGGAGGACGTAATAACGTTCGTTCTGAATCTCCAAGTGTATTCACTCTAAAGGGCAGGGAGGATCACATTTAGAAACTATTTCTGCAACATGGCCCCTGCTTATTTGAAATCACTTAATTTTAATTTGATGGCCCTGTATTCAGCAGCGGGGGACACAATTCATGGATTGTATATTTAATTATGATGTTTTTCTGGTAGTTCATTTAAGCCAGCTCTTCCTTGTTAAATAAAGTTTTACAATCATTTTTACCGTTATTTTGTAGCTGGAAAAGGAAGAATGGCTTTTATATATAATGACAACTTTATAGCGCTGAAAAATCATTTAAGGAGTTTGTTTGGGGAAAAAAATATAACAATACAGCACAGAAAAACGTTTTGTGTTGGGGTTTAACCTCCCACAGACTCTGGGGGGTGGATAGTGAAGCGCTGATTAGAATGATCAAACAGCTAGAGAGAATAATGTTTGGGACGTGGTTCATTGTCGTTAGAAGATCTGTGTACGGTTTTATGGCCATTGAGACAATTATTAAGAAGATTCGAGGACTTAATGCCACTTACTCCAGCCAAAAATTTTTAAATAAGTATATGAGAATGCGATAAGGTGACTTTCTCTAACTTGCAAAAGAAAACAAATATCAATATAAACAACTAAAAGATGGTCTGCGTCATCGATTTGGAGTGGAATATTTAGGTCAAGTGAATTGAATGATAATAAAGAAGATATTGGGGGGAAATAAATTATTAATTAGTACTCGTTGGCAGTAACAATGTCACTCGATTGGTCCTTTGCCTGGTACGAAAAGGATCAGTACGTCTAGTCGACTCAAATCTACCTTGGTAAAACTTTTGAGGCTTGTTGATTTCCATGCCCTGGAGGTATCTTCAGAAGACAAGTCAGAAGTCTATAGTCCCTGCAGTGGAAAAACATTCTGACGATTCACACATAGTGGCAGGAGAGTACACCAACCAGTAAATTATGTTATTTTTGAGTTTAACTAGAAGTGAACACAAGCTGGGGATGTTTTGGGAATTGTCACTTATATTTTGCTACAACCCTTGATGCAACATTATGGCGTTTTTCTCTTATTTATTAGTATTGTTGAATAGTTTTTTTCTTAAATAAAAAAAGTAAAGACAATTTCCATAGGAATCATAATTCTTTTTATTCGTTCCCAACAAAAGTATAATATTTGGTATGTTTTACAACGGTTAGTTTATCGACAAAATTGTTATTGCACCAGGTATAAAGGGGTTAATCCCACGAATAGAGCTTCACTCCCCGCCCCTTTCCCCCTTCTGTTCTCAATATCTGACTGAAGTGGTATCTAAGGGATAGAAGAATAGCAACAAACAAAACAGCAGAATATGATACACAACAATACTCTCATGCCAAGAGTGACGACCCTGGTGAAAAAGGATTTGGCCAGCCGCACACTTACCTGCTCCAATTAGTAATATAAACACCTCTCCCCCAACAATTAAACCACCCTCCCCTCCCTTCCCAATAAGCTAACACCCTCTCCTTAACATATACAATTTTTCCCCTCCTCTAATGAGCTACACCCTCTCCTTAACATACACAATTCATTCTCCTCCTCTTAGAGCAAAATAAACTTTTATTTTAGTTAAAATGTGATGTATTTTTGCAATAACCCTAAATTATCTTCTTTAATCTGTGCTCTCTGTGTGACCATATTTATTAATAATAAAAACAATCAATTAAAAATTAAAAAATATTAATATTGAACATTTGTTGTCAAGCCTTTGCTTCTTTCTACTCTTTTTGTGAGAGCTACAATCATCTAGGTTCATCACTAATCTTATTCCTGACATTATCTAGATGAGTGCTATCCTCCCTCTCTGCGAGCCCTCTTAGGACAAAAACCTATTTAAAACTTCAATTTGATACATATATTCCTAAAACCCTCCATCCTCATAATATATTTCTAGCTTTCCAAACAGATTTTATATTTTTTATTGACAGATGTTCCTTTAAATTTTGCCATAAAAAATAGTGCTGTGAATCGAAAACTCCACCCATGTATGGCCTGGAATCCAGTAAGCTTGTAAAGTGTATTTATCTTTCAGCAAGTGATATATTTTATTATGTGTAGTACCATCCGGATATGTACAAGTGTATTTATATGAATAACCTTATGCTTTAAGAAAATCCTTTTCAAATAGTGTTCATAAATGTGTAAAATGTTGTCAACTTATTCCATTATAATTATTAACATCATGCAAGCTTCCGTCTCTTATTTTGGGCTTAAAAATCCTTCCTTTCATAAAGTTGCCCATGACAATTTTTATGTGGTAGGTTTAGTAATGTAGAAAGATTACTTCTGGGCCAATTTTTTTTAAAGATGATACCCCCAACGACAGGTCTCGACCGGTTCATACAGCCCTACATTTTCTGACAGGATATAATTTCAGATCACCATTTACATTCGAAATGGGTGCCAACATTTATTATGGCGTCACAATTTTAAGACAGTGACCCTATTTACTGACACCCAGTCACCATAGCGATAAATTCCTCAGTTTTTTTGTGGAAGGACGTCATTTCCATACTACATTGAAGAAGTTTTGAACAAGTTTGAAAAGTCTTAACATATATGATTTAAAGAATGATTGAGTGATTGATTGATTAACAGATGTATTGATTGATAAAAAGTGACATGAATCAAAATATATGAACATGCCTTTGGACATGTATGAGCATGTTTGATGATCAAATGGGAGAATTCCATTCCCAACAATTCGAGCCCATGCCGATATATCCCCCAGTTTTTGTGCAAGGTACCATTTTTTACGCCACTACTGAACCGTTTAATTCCCTTGGTTCCTTGTAATTTATGTGTTTTTCCATCCTTTATTTCCCCACCACAAAAGATTTTTGCGGGATTATTACATTTTTGATACTACTAGCTATATTTTTCATAGTAGACAATTCCTCATTTCCTTGAAGAATATGTCATTTTTTTCCCTTTATACCTCCTTTGTCTCCCCGCCACACCTGTTTTTGTGGTAGGATGCTATTTCACATGCAACTACTGAATTTGTGTGACCCCTCTCCATCTTGTCACATTCACCTACTTCACGATAATTCTTTTTAAAAAAAGATATAAACAAACTAGGACCTATCCGTTCATTAGATTAACTTTAAAAGAGAGTTAAATTCCAGACACTATGTATTTCGTAAACGTGTAAATAACAAGGTATCCACTTGGACAGAGTCATAAACCCGGTTTTGCTCCGTCAGCTCTGGACAGATTTGTCAACCACGGACGTGGAGTTCTAACTGGCACGACCAATGTTGAGATTATAAACGTCGATCCTCTCACCAACCTACCCCAACGCTGTTAAAAAAGAGCGTAAATACAAAGGAAAAAAACGTATATAATAAATATATATCCCTATCAATCTCTTCCACCTATTCTCCTGCCCAAAGAATCTTTACAACACCTGCTCAAGGGCCTTGCACTTGCTTTGGAACAGGTTTCAGACAGGTAGCTGCTCTCTTTCTTATCAAAAACGCCACAGATATTTACGAGGAGTGCCGTTCTCCCTTCAAGTCTTCGAAAATGAACCCCCCTCTGTTTTTGGAAACTTTTACCTAAATTGAATTTGCCAAACATATAGACATTTTGTTTATCAATACACATGATACATTTTCCGGTTACACACATAGATCATCATTCATTGATGATGACTTGTCCTAAAACGTTTTATTTCACAACATAAACTGACCAAAGTTTCCCCAAAAGGAACTTAAAACTTTACCCCAAAAACAAAAGGAACTTAGAACTTGACACGACAGCATAAGATTATATCCTGGTTTGGGGACGATACAACATCAAGTCCATAGCCCCTTACAGAGCTCAAACCACTTACCATATTTGATGATGAAAATTCATCTTGGAAACATACTGGAGTTTTGACCTAATAACACCACAAACCATTTTGTAATAAATGTTTTTATGAGCGATATTTAATTATGAGTTTTTTAAAGAAACCATTATTTATTAATAAAGTACGTTTCAGTATTAATTTTTTTTTAGCTAGCATTATCGTTTGTTTTGTATTAAATTTTTGTATGCATTATAATTAAAAATTTTAACCCTTTAAGGTTAATATTAAACTTTAAATGCATAAATTAATCACAAGTTTAAAAGAATAGCTTTCCTAAATTTAAATTGAAGGGCATATTTTACTATGTTATAAAAAATTAAGAAAAATTTTTCTTGTATGTACAATATAAACATATATATACTCAATAGGGTTTTGTGGTGTTATTTGGGCATTTTTCCATATGAACAAAAAGGGAATTTTCATCATCAAATATGGTAAAATGGCTGAGCCTGTAAGGGGCTATGGACTTGATGTTGCTATCGTCTCACCAAAGATATAAACTTATGCTGTCGTGTCAAGTTCAAAGTTCCTTTTGTGTGTGGGTAAAGTTTTAGAGTTTTAGGTTAGGTTAATTGGGTTAGTTTGGATCTGGGTTTGAGGAACAGAATTTGATAAAAAGATGTGGCCAAAGAAAACAAAGGTGAAAAAATTTTTATTTTTTGACAAAAATACATGCAAAAGTGTCCTAAACAAAGGGAATTAAAGTAGAATTTAACCTCAGAACAATTTTAAAAGTGAGTGTTTAATATGTACTCTAAAATACACTGAATATCATATTTTAAAAATTGACTTTCCTAAACAGCACAAATATATGTCATATTTCGCTCATTTATTTTAACCTCAACTTAAGAGGGCACTATAAGATATCAATGGAAAAAGTCTAGAATATTAAGTTTTCTTGGTCGAGGACACACATTATAGCCTAGCCAAACCTGACGCGTTCCTCTCCGAGTAGTTAAAGCCCATTTAAATTTTACCTGTTCTTAGAAAATTCTCTGAATTGTAAATTACTATAGGACCTTTGTTTCTTATCTTTGGTTTTCCAATGTAAGTGAACATTTACGGAAATTGGTCCCAGATTACTCAAATAATTCCAAGCAGATATCGCCGAGATGACTCATACTCTAGATTCTATAATATAGTTACTTTTTGTTACTGACAAAGTATTAAAACTCCATCGGCTTTGTCAGTAAAACAAAAACGAGAAAGATACCAGCCTAGCAATAATTGAAGGGTTTTGAAAAACGAGACGATACCACCAGCAATACTGCGTATTTCTGAACAAACGAGAACGATACCAGCCCAGCGATAATGAGTGTTCTAAACGAGAAAGATACCAGCCTAGCAATAATGCGTGTTTGAACAAACGAGAACATACCAGCCTAGCAATACTGCGTGTTCTGAACAAAGAGAAGAAACCAACCCAGCAATACTGCTGTTTCTGAACAAACGAACGATACCAGCCTAGCGATAATGAGTGTTTGAACAAACGAGAACGATACCCAGCCTAGAAAATTTGCGTGTTTCTGAACAAACGAGAAAAATTTCCAGCCTACAATATTTTGGGGTTCTGAACAAACGAAAGATACCAGCCTAGCATACTGGTGTTCTGAACAAACCCCCAGAAAACCGTACCAAGCCAGCCGAAAACTGGTGTTCCTGAAAAGAAACGATACCACCAAAACAAAACTGCTGTGTTCTGAACAAACGAGAAAGATACCAGCCTAGCAATACTCGTGTTCTGAACAACAGAAAGATACCAGCCTAGCAATAAATGCGTGTTCTAAACGAGAAAGATACCAGCCTAGCAATATTTTTTGTTCTAAACAAACGAGAAAGATACCAGCCCAGCAATACTGCGTTCTGATCAAAAGCTAATAACAAACCTAGCGATACTGAGTGTTTTAAACAAACGAGAACGATACCAGCTTTGCAATACTGCTGTTTTAAACGAAAAGATACCAGCCTAGCAATACTGTGTGTTCTGAACAAACGGAAAGATACCAGCCTAGCAATACGAGTGTTCTGAACAAAAGAGAACGATACCCCCTAGCAATACTGCGTGTTCTGAACAAACAAAACGATACAAGCCTAGCAATACTGCGTTTCTAAACGAGAAAAGATACCAGCTTTGCAATACTGCGTGTTCTGAACAAACCAAAAGATACCAGCCTACAATACTGTGTGTTCTGAACAAACGAGAAAATACCACCTAGCAAAAATGCGTGTTCTAAAACGAGAAAGATACCAGCCTAGCAATACGGTGTTTTGAACAAACGAGAAAGATCCAGCCTAGCAATACGGGAGTTTTTGAAAAAACGAGAAAGAAAACCAGCCTAGCAATACGGGAAATGTTTCTGAAAAAACGGGGAAAAAAATCCCACCCTAACCCAAAAATCCGATGTTCTGAAAAAAACCCGAAAAAAGGGATACCAGCCAGAAATTTCCCTATTTGTTTGAAAAAAACAAAGAAAGTACCACCCAAGAATTTTGGGGTTTTTGTTCTAAAACCAACGAGAAGATACCACCCCTTGGCAATACTTCGTGTTTGAACAAACGAGAAAGTTTCCCAGCCTACCCGATACTGAGTGTTTGAAAAAACGAGAAAAAAATACCAGCCTTGCATTGCGTGTTTGAAAAAAACGAAAAGAAAAAAATAAAAACCCTAGCGATACTGATTTTTTTGGGGAACAACGAGAACGATCCAGCCTACAATACTGAGTTTTTCTGAACAAACGAGAACGATACCGCCTAGAAATTTCTGCGTGTTCTGAAAAAACGAGAAAGAAAACCAGCCTAGCGATACTGAGTTTTCCCTGAACAAAGGGAAAAAAGTTTACCGGGCCTGCAATACTGAGTTTTCTGAACAAACGAGAACAAATACCAGCCTAGCAATATGCTTTGTTCTGAACAAACGGGGAAAGATAAAAGCCTAGGATACTGCGTGTTTAAAAACAACGAAAAATTTTCCCCAGCTTAGAATTTATCCTGTTCTGAAAAAAACGGGGAAAAGTACCACCCTAGAAATTACTGTGTATTTTTTAAAAAAACCCGAAAAGATCCCGCCTAGCTTTAGGGGTGTTTGAAAAAACAGAAAAACGATCCCACCCTTTGCAATATGTGTATTCTGAAAAAACGAGGAAAGTTTACCAGCCTAGCGTTTACTGGTTTTCGAAAAAAAACGGGAAAGATAAAAACCCCTAGAAATATGCGTGTTCTGAACAAACGAGAAAGTTACCAGTAGCATACTAAAGGTTTTTCTGAATAAACGAAAAACGATACCGTTTAAAGAATTGCGTGTTCGAAAAAAACGAGAAATACCAGCCTAGGATACTGGTGTTCTAAATTAAAGGGAGAACGTTTCCGGGCCTAGCAAAAATGTGTATTCTGAAAAAAAAGGGAAAAAGATACCAGCCAGCGTTTACGGGCGTGTTTGAAAAAAACGAAAAAGTTTAAAAGGGCCTGGGAAATTTCTTGTGTTTTTTTGGAAACAAACGAAAAAGATACCACCCTAGCGAACTGCGTGTTTGAACAAACGGGAAAGTACCACCCTTGAATTTACTGAGTGTTCTAAAATAAACGGGGGAACGATTCCAGCCAAAAGCAATATTTGTGTTTTTTCTGAAAAAAACGGAAAGATACAAGCCTAGAAATACTGCGTTTTTGAAAAAACGAGAAAGATACCCCCCTAGCGATACTGAGTGTTTGAAAAAAACGAAAACGTCCCAAACCCTTTAGAAATTTATGGTATTCTGAAAAAAACCCGAAAAAGTTTCCACCCTTGGGGTTTACTGCGTTTTTCTGAACAACGAGAAAGATAAAAAGCCTAGAAATACTGTGTTTTGAAAAAAACGAAAAAGATACCACCCTTAGCAATACTGAGTTTTCCTGAAAAAAAACAAAGGGAAAAGATACCAGCCTAGAAATATTTCCGTGTTCTGAACAAACGAAAAAGATCCACCCTTTAGAAATACTGAGTGTTTGAATAAACAAAAAAAACGATACCAGCCTAGAAATATCCGTTTTCCCTGAAAAAAACGAGAAAAAAATCCCCGCCTAGAAATCCTGAGTGTTCTAAAACAACGAGAAAGTACCAGCTAGAAAATACTCCGTGTTCTGAAAAACGAGAAAGTCCCCGGGGCCCTGGGCAATATGAGGGGTTCTGAACAAAGGGAAAAACGTACCAGCCTAGAAAATATTTCCGTGTTTTTAAAACAAACGAGAAAGATACCAGCCTACCCAATACGGAGTGTTCTGAACAAACGGGGAAAAGATCCCACCCTAGCTTTACCGTGTTTGAAAAAAAGGAAAGATCCCACCCTTTAGCAATACTGAGTGTTCGGAAAAAAACGAAAAGATACCCCCTAGCAATATCCGTTTTTGAAAAAACGGGGGAAAAAACCCAGCCTAGCAATACTGGTGTTCTGAAAAAAAAGAAAAAACGTCCCAAACCCCAAGCAATACTGGTTTTTCTGAAAAAGGGGAAAAAAGATACCAGCCTAGCAATATTCGTGTTTTTAAACAAAGAGAAAGATCCCGCCTAGCGTTCTGAGTGTTCTAAAAACAACAAAGGAACGTTAAAAGCTAGCAATAGGCGTTTTTGGGAAAAAAACGAGAAAAAATACAACCCTTTGCGATACTGCGTGTTCTAAAAACAAAGAAAAAGTACCAGCTAGAAAATTACTCCGTGTTTAAAACAAACGAGAAAGTTACCACCCTTTCCCAATACGGGTGTATTCTGAACAAACGAGAAAGATCCCGCCTAGCAATATGTGTTTTTGAAAAACGAGAAAGATACCAGCCTAGAATATGTGTATTCTGAACAAACGAAAAAAGATACCGCCTAGCAATACTGTGTATTTGAACAAACGAGAAAAAATACCGTTAGCAATACTGTGTATTCTGAAAAAAAACGAGAAAGATACCAGCCTAGCAATACTGTGTATTCAAAACAAACGGGGAAAGGGATACCACCCTAGAAATTATGGTTTTCTGAACAAACGAAAAAAGTTACCAGTTTTGCGAAAATGAGTGTTCTGAATAAACGGGAAGATACCCGCTTAGCTACTGCTTTGTTCTAAAACAAACTTATAAATAAATTTGGGGAAAATAGTTTTATTACACGGATTTTTGTAATTGCGGGAAACCCTATTCAACATTTTTTAAATTTTTAAAGTAAGTATCGGAAAAGGGAATTAAATTTTTTTACCTTTAACAAAAAATATAATTTTTTTTAAAGATAAAAAACTCTTATAGTCAATATAATTTTTATTTCCCTTAAATCAAAAACATTAATTTCCATTTTCATTTTTATAAAATTTTTAAAAAAATTATGGTGATAAATTTAAATTAAATTAGACACTAAAAAAACCCAAATGAAAATGGTTGATTAAAAAAAAAAAATTTTAAAGGTTGGGTTTGTTATTTTAATTTCCAAATATAAAGGCGTATTAAAAATTGAAAACCCCCCAAATGGTCTAACATTTTTAAAATTAACAAGATCCCAAAGCCAACCCGAGGGGGTTAAACCCAATTTAAATAACATCTACAAGTAAAATTAATAAAGTTTTATTTTTATCCCCTTTAAATTCACTAAAAACGGGGTTTATCGAGAATTTTTTTTTAAAAATTTAAAAAGTAAACATATAAGGGAAGAAAAAAAAACTTAGTAATATTTCTGGGGTTTTAAACTCTTTCAGGGATAGGTTTGGAAAAATTACTAAAAATAAAAAAAAATGTACCCGGGGAAAAAAATTTGATTTTATTAGCGGGGACGTTGTGGGGTTTTGCCGGGCCCTCCACCGTGGTTCGGTTTCCACTTTTAAACGGGTGGGGCCCTTATTTCATTCACAATCCCTTTCCTTTTACACATTAGCGAAAAGGGCGTAAAACCCGGGAAGGGTGTAAGACGCGGTGCTAATAATAATAAAAATAATAATAATAATAATAATAATAATAAAAAAAAAAATTAATTTTTAAAAAAATAATAAATAATTTAAACGTGACTGTGTTTTTATTTTATTAGTATCTTCCTCATTTAAATTCATTTTTTTAACACTTTTGGGGTTAAAAGCTGTTCAAATCAAACATTTGGTATTAGGCCCAAGAAAATATTTATCCACGTCATGTTTTTAGTGCAACTAAGTTTTTTTTTATTTATTTGCCCCCCTTGGGCAGTTTAGAAGTTTTTAAGATCTTTTAAAAAAAAATTTAAACTCAAAAATTTTTGATAGATTATTTTGAGGGTTTTATGACCCCTTAAAACCCGAGAAAATGGTTTTATGGGGCCGTGTCTGCCTTTATCGGGGGGACTAGAAACAAAAACCATTTTTACTTTTTGGGGGCAAAAAGGCCCCCCGGGGGTTTTTTTGGAATTTCATTTTTTAAACCTAAAAGGGCCCGTTTAAAAAAAGGAAAAAGAGAAAAAAATTTTTAGATTTATCGAAACCCAATCAAAACGAATTGTTTTAAGTTTTTTATTAGGGATTTTTTAACTTTTAAAAAAAAGGAAGCTCTCATTTTCTCTTTGAAAGGTTTTTGCATAAGCAAAAATTTTCCAATTTTCTTATATCCCCCACTACTATTTGGGGTTTACAAAACTACTTATCACTGTATTGTTTTTAAAAACTTTTCAAAGTTTCCAACTTTTTTTATTTTGAAATTCTTTTTGGGAAAACCCAACTTTTTCAAAGATTTAAGTATATTATATAAAACTAAGATTTTTTTTTAAAACTGTTGTTATGTTTTTTTAGTATGAAAGAAATGGGCTTTTTTTCGTGATGTTTCTGAAAAAAGTCTATTTTAAATTTTAATTAGTGAAATTTGGGTCGAGTTTTTTCAGGGAAATGAAAAATTGGAAAAAAGGGGAAAATTTTTGGCATGGGAAATTCACGGATCAGGGTTTAAAAAAAAGGAAAAGGGGAAAATAGATCATGGTTATGTTTTTACGTACAGTAAAAAATTATTATTTGATTTCCAAACCCCTTTTTCCCTACCCCTTGACAAAACATCTTGTAAAATGTGTAAAAAGCCGGGGCGCCCCGTGGTTGGGATTCCACCTTTAAAATGTAGGTCCTTCATTTCTTTCCACAATCCCCCTCCCATTAAAAATTTGCTTTAAGTGCGTATAACCCGAAGGGGGTAGTAAGCGCGGTGTTAATAATAATAAAAAAATTTTATTATTATTATTTTATTATTTTTATTATTACTATAGTGCGCTTTCTCGAAATAATAAAAATTTAAAATCTTTGTCAAAAATTTTTTTTGATTTCGATACCTTTATGTTTCAAAAGAAAATTTTTATTTGTACTGATTTAAAAATTAAAATTTAAAAGTATAAGAAAATGTTTTAAAATATTAAATTTACAGATTCCCCTTTGTTTTTTTTTGCCATTGTTTAGTGACTGGGCCCTTTAGGTAAAAATTGTTTTGAAGCCCAAAGAAAATTTTGAAAAAGTCAGTGTGTTTCGTGTTTTGGTCGGTATTAAATAATTTTTTAAAGTAGGGAATTGTTATAATTTTAAAAAAGTGAGTTTCCGCCCCCAAATTAGACAAATAGTTTACCTGTTTTTCTAGTTTTTGTAAATGAAATCTTTATAAAACATGGTGGCGGATACAAATATTTTGGTAAGCATTAAGGTCTTTTTTTTGGGGGTCACAGAATTGGGTGTTGTTGGGATAAAATGGATTTTAAAGACTGAAGACTTTAAATGTTTCATGACCCAAACCCAGGGGCTAGTAACATACTTTGCGAAGAAAAAAAAAGTATGGGAAATTTGGGGCCCTTGTGCTGAGAGCACATGTGGTTTAAACATTCCCAAACATGTAAAAAAGGGCCCATGAGAAGTATGGTGAAGAGAAAAAATTAAAACCCCCGGGAAAATCATGTACGGTTAAAAAACGTTGCTACCTATCATTTGGGCTAAAAATTAAGTTTCTAGTCGAACTCGATGGTTTGGGGAAAAGTGCTCGCCTCAGGACCCCAGTTCGGGGGTTTCCCAAACCCCAGGAGGTCAAGGGATTTTTTTTGGGAGAGATAAGAATCCGTAGCACAATTCCTTTGAGGGGAAAAGTAAACCCCGCCCGGTCCGTGGGGATTGGGGAGTAGTGGGGGGGATTTTTCGAAACCGGGTTTTCCCATAAAAAAAAAAATCCCTATTTTGTAACATATTCGAGCTTTTATATCGAAAACGGTCTATATTTGGGGGGTCTTTTCGGAAAACCGTCTTTTATACATAAAAACTGCCTTTATTTTAATATTCAAAAGCTTTTTTTATCAAAAAACGGTCTTTTTTGGGGGGGTTTTTTTTTACCCCCCTCCCCCCCTCCTCCCCCCCTGTCCCCCCCTCCCGCCACCCCCCCTCCCCCCCCTGACTATTTCCCCCCCTCCTGCCCCCCCCCCCAAAAAAACCCTGGACATGTTGGTTTTTTTTGTTTTATTTTTTAAACTACTTTAATTAATTTTTTGTTAATTGGTAGGTTAGGGTGTTTTTGTTTTTTTATTTATTGCTGGCTTTTTCCCGGAATGTTGGGTTGTTAATTAATTTAAATTTGGTAGGATAAAATGCGTTGGGTTATTTTTGGTAGGTTAGAGGTGTTTTTTTATAATTGGGGGCGCTGTAGTTTTTTTTGCTAAAAGCATGGGGAGCCACCCGGGGCTGCGCCCCCAGTTTTTTTCCCCTCCGGATCCCCAAAAATTTAAATGACAAAAAGCTTCTCCGCAGGGGCTCGCTCCCTTTTGAGGGCCCCAATTTTGCCTTTCACTTTTCCCCCCCCAACCCCCTCTTCCTAAAGACCCGGGGGTTGTTCCCCCTTTCCCCCGGTCTTTCCCTTTCGGGGGGTTGAAGTACGAGCAAAAAAAAACCTCCATTCACCTTGGGGGGGTCAATGTGTTTCTAAAAATTAGACACCTGAAAGGGCAGTTTGGGAAAACTCCCTTTTAAAAACGGCGTTCACTTTTAAAACCCCTGAAATTTTGGCCCTTGTTAGGGCCCGACAGCTCTCTCGCCAAACACCCAAAAACTTGTTGGCACTTGGGGGGAAAGGCTCCCCCCCCAAAATTTATTTTTAGATTTTGAAATAAAACTTTTGGTTTGAAAGTAAATTTGTGTTTTCCCCCACGTTTAAAGTAAAAAAACCCCCATTTTATTTTTTCCCAAACCCCAATTATAATTTAATGCTCGAAAATTTATTTCGGAGGAAAAATTTTTTTTTTTTTTTTTTTTTTTTTATTTAATTTAAATTTTTCGAAACTATATTATTTACCCCTTATGAATTTTAAAACCCCCACACATAAATTTCACTAAACATTTGCGGGGAAAACCTTCAGATGCACTGGGGAGGGTGGGTTTTTGAGGGGACGCCCTTTTTGCCGGTAATTTTACTTTTCTATAGTTTAAGTTATTTTGAAAGGGGTCGTGTGCTAAATTTTAATTAGTGTCTAGTTTGGATTCGAACCAGAGACCATCAAAAAAATCCCGCCCTCACCAAGGGGCACGATTAGTTATTTCCCCTTTTAATGGGTTTGAAAAACCCCCCCAAAACTTCAAGGGACTAAATTTTTAAAAGTCTCTCCCCCTCTGCAAGAGCGGATAAGTACAGATAATTAAAGGCAATTCTCGGTAATTGTATCTTTTATAACAAATTTATAAAAACGGGTATTTGGCTTATTTTTGCACGAAATTTTTAAAGAATGACCCATGGTTTAAGGCGCTATATAGAAAAAAGATATACACAAAAATTGGGGAGGAAGTGGGAGTTTTAAGGGGTTTGTTCTATACAAATTTAAGCAAATAGAAATCAGTGTGAGCTTGTTCATTTGTGCGGGGGTGCCGAAAGTTTTTAAAGGGGGGATATATTTAATAAATAAAAAATAAAAAATTTTAGAACACTTTAATGAAAATAAAGAAATGGAAGAAAATTTTTTTCCTTTCAGTTTTTTTTTGGGGGGAATTGCACTTGTCCACCCCCAGACAAAGCTTTTGAAACTTTTAAAATCCAAAAGCAAAAAATTTCCTTGGGAGAATGTTTGGGCCGTTTTGGGTGTTGTAAAACTTTTTAGGACGGGTTTTTGGAGGATATGTGCTTGAATAATCCAAGTCTCACATTAATAAAACAATTTACTATTTTTTGACTAGAGTTTTTTCTCCCCCATTGTTTTTGGGGGTTAAGTGTGAAATTTTAAAAGGGTTTCCAAAACTTTTTATCTCTATCTCTATGTAAATTTAAATACCCAAAAGGGCTAAAAGGTGTATTTTAGGGGGGTTAACACCACACGGGGTAAATTTATTACAAAAAATTTGAAATAGGGAACCCCTGGACAGGGAAAATTCAAACCCGGGCCCTTTGGGTTTTTATTTCCCCAATACTCTACCACTGAGCTACCCAGGATTCTTTCCCGGGCTCAGGGTCATTCTTCATCATTTTTAAAGGAAGTGGAACAGAGATCGAGCGGGCACCTTCACCCATTTTGCTGGGTCGATGCCGACTACCGAAAAAAAAAGGGATTTAAAAAGGGGTTTTAATGGACAGATTGTGTTGCCCCAGGGCCCCAAGAGAACTTTTAGGTTTTTGGTTTCTTTTTCAGAGGGCCGGGCCCTTTTGAAGAGGGTATAAATTGAACCCGCTCTTTAAAATTTTGGTCTTTTAAATTTGTGATTGACGCCGCCGAACACCAAAAAATAAAGTTTCGAGTCGCTAGAAAATTTTTTTTTAAAAAAAAAAGTTTTTTTTCTGTTTTTTTTAACTGGTGTTTTTTTTTTTTGACTAATACACCCGGGGGCGTACAAGGGTGTTCTTTTTTTTTTTGTTAGTTGAAGGCCCCAACGCTTTTCGATGTTTTAAAACCCGGTGGGGTTCCGACCCTCTAGGGGCTTTTCCCAAACTTTGATGAAAATGGGATCTGTGTGGCAAAACCCAAAAGCGTTAGGGAACTTAATGCTTAAAATATTTTAGAGACTTGTCGGTGCTTTTTTTTCCCCCTTAAAATGCTAATTAATATGTTTTATTTAATTCAGACTATTGGGACCCTTCGGTTTGGATGTGGGGCTTCAGGGGGTGTCATCATCTACCCCACGGGAAAAGTCGCGGCGTGCTGGCATGACGTCGAGTCGCTCCCCCCTTTGGGCGTTCCACCCGGTGCCCCCCTCGGACCCGGGACATCCTGGCCCCCTTGCCCCTCTCTTTTTTGGAGGAAATGACCCCCCCAAATATTTGGGCGGGTTTGGCCCCTTTTAAAAAAACCTGCTATGAAAGTAACATTTTCCCACGTCCCATCCACTAGTTTAAAAAATTGCCTGTGTGTGTGGGTAAGCTCTTCACTTCGCACAAACACCGTTATATCGCCCGCTAGCTGATTTTTTTGGGGTCCTTTGACACGATATTTAGTTGACTAATGCAATTTCACAAATTTTGGGCTGCGCGCGCACGCTTGCACCGTTTTTAAAAAAGACAAGCAAGCTACAAAATTTGCAAGTCTACTTGCAACTGAAAAAAGTTGGTCCCCTTTCCCTAAATTTTCCAAAAATGCAAGTGGGACAATTAAAATATGGCGGCAATTTAAAGAAGTGGAGGGAGGGGGGGGGACACTTATTTGGGGGAATGTTATGAAAAGAATGTGTTTTTGTGCAATTTTAAGCACAAATTTTTTAAAGGGAAAAGAATGAGGGGATATTTGAAATAGAGGATATTGAAAACGTTATATCAGGTTTTACATAAATTTTCCCAAAAAAAAAATTTTTTTTTTTGGGGGGCCTACGTAAATTGTACAAATTTTCCCTTGTGGAGTTTTTATTTAATATGGTAAAAAAATTGATATCAATAATTTTAACAAACAATTTTTTTTTTTTTACCACTCAACGTGGCATGGTATTTTTTTTATTTAGATCTTTAAAATTTTAACTTTTTTAGAAACGTGATTTTTTCCCCGGCAACTTAATATTCGCTTTTATCGGCAAGAAAGGGTTTAGATATGCCCGGTTTGTTTTTCATGCGAAATCTTCGGTACGTTTTCCAACCCCCTATTTGCCCACTTTAATTTAAATTTTCAGCCCCCCACTTAAAAAACACTTTGTAGAAAGGTTTTGGGAAATCTTGAGTAGATAAATAATAAAAAGATTTTTATCGAAATAGAAAACAAAATAGTCTATATTTAACCCAAATCTAAAAATTTAAATGAATTTTTTTTAAAGGAAAAATTTAGGCCTAGCATTTAACAAATTATTTTTTTTATTAGATACCAAAATTTAAAAAAAGGGTTTAAAAAAACCTTTGCTTTTGGCCCTATTTAAAAAAAAAGAAAAAAAAAATTTTAATTTAAAGGCCAATTATTTTTTTTAAAAAAAATTTTATATTTTAGCCTAGCTAGAATTTAACAAGATATTTTGTTATTAGTTTTCCAACATTTAAAACGTTTTAAAAAAATCGGGGTTAGACCTTTTAAAAAAAAAATGCCCTTTCCCGGGAGTTTGGTTGTATTGGGATTTATTGACCTTATTTGAGTTTAATTTTTTTTTAACATGTATGCAAAATTAATTTAAAAAATGGGGGAAAAATTTTTTTTTAATAATTTTTGGGTCAAAAAAAAATATTTTTTAAAAGTATTAAGTAATTTAAAAAATTTTTTTTTTGCCCCAAACATGCTCAAAACTTTTCACTTTTTAATTCAGACTGGGGGCCCAATCTTTAAGTTAAAAATCAAACCCGAGCTTTGGAAAAAATTTTAAGGGCTTAAAATATAATATTCAAGGAAAAAAAAAATGTTTTTCCCGGGGAGGGTTGTTAAACTATTTTTTTTCGGAAATTTTAAAGGAGTATTTAATTGTAGAAATTATAACAGATAGCGTAGAAAAAAAGGTTTAGCCAGGCGACAGACGGGATGCGTTTCTTGACGGTTGCTCCCCCCTGGGAGTATATGTGGCATATTTTGTGGGGGGAGTAGGGGGGGTTTTGACTATGCCCCCCATTAAAAAGGGGTTAAACGGGCGGGTTTATTGAGGGTTTTTTTTCACCTGGGAGGGGGTTATGTAAACCCATATTTGTGACGATTTACTGGTTTTGCCTAACCCTCATTATGCATGCTTCAAAAAAAAAAACGTTTAAAATTCATTTTGAGAAGATAATACCCTAAACTGATCAAATATATATTTTCCCGGGTCAAAAATTAAAATCTGCGGTCTTTTGCAAAAATTTTCTTAAATTAAATTACTGTGTCTTTTGTGAAACAATTCAGCCGAAAAGTATTTAAGACGAAAAGCGCTGTTGTAAAATGACTTGTTTTAATTACAGAAAAAATTTTCCCGCTTGGGGTTGCCTTGGCAATAAATTTAAATGAAACCCAAATTTTAATTTTAAAAAAAATAAATGTTTTAAAAGAGATAAGTTTAAAGTTTAAAATTTTTTCCCAGGGTAAAATAGACTTTTTTTTTTTCCCACTCCCCACTTATACAAATGCTGACTCTGTAAGTTTTTCCCTTAGAAAAAAAATTTTTAACAAAATTATTTTAAATTCCCGGAAAATATTAAAGAGATGAGTTCGTTTTTAAAATTCCCAGGTTTTTTTTTTTTCCCCCCATTCCTTCACAAAAATGCGGCCTCTGTGGGTTTGAGCAAAAGCAATTATGTTTTTTTGACAATTTTTTCTTTGCATGTATTATAGTTGAAATGGGGCCGGGGAAAAGGGAGGGACAAACCCACAAAGCCCACCCCCAGCTATGGGCCCCCCAAAACCCCAAGCCGCCCCCACCGTCCCAGCGCCGGGGGGACGGGGTTCGACCCCCGGGTTTCCCCTCTTTCTGGCGTTACTCTTCCCCCCTGCCTCTACCCCGGGGGGAGGGGGTTCGGGGACCCGGTGGGGCGAGGGGGGGGGGGCCCCGGGAGCTGGCGATGGGGGGGCCCGTCTTCTGCCCCTAAAACACGGAATTGTGCCCCGGGGAATCAGGTAGGGGGGGATAGAAAATGGCGTCCCTCTTCGATCATCAAAGAGAGGATTAAACAATTGGGGGGTTTTTCTTTTATATGGTAGAGAAAATTCCCGTACATCTTGGTCCCACCGCAAGCGATCGTGCGCTTTAAGGGTGGCTTGAAGAACAAAATTTTAATTTTCTCCAAATTTTGGTTGCAGGACATGTTTTTAGGGCCCATGGGCCCGTAGGGGTTCTTTTTTAGTAGCATGACTAACTTTTTAAACCCTGTGTAAGTTCATTTAGAAGAGAAAACCCGCTAGCGCTGAGCAGTGCTTGAAAAACGTAAAGTGCGTGTTTTCGAGTAATAGTTTGTTTTTGGGTCTGCCTTGTACGTTTAAAAATCTCCCACTTTAAGGGCCCTTTCGGGAGGTGGACGTTTTGTGTTTAAAAATTTTCCCCCAAGACATTTTGCCGTAGTAACAAAGGGTCATTACGATTCAAAATGACGACACCTTTGTCTTTCCGGCATTGGTTTTTTCGGCCCAAAACTATATGTGACAATAAAAGGAACCAAGATGCATGGGCGTGAACACCTTTAGACAAATCAAAATGGGTTTGAACCCAAATTTAAAAAATCAAAGCAGAGGAACTATGCCGGTTTATGCCCCCTTTGAATTTTTTTTGAAAAGGGGGTTTGGGGTCCCCTGAGCTGAAACAATTTCAAGCATACCTTTCCGGGTTTCAAAAACACAGTGTTCAGGGGAAAGGGGGGGAGACAGGGCCCATAGGGGGGGGCCCAAATCCCCCCGAACATTCCTTTTAGGGGCACCTTTATTTGTATTTTAAAGACGATAAGGGAAAACCATTTTTACGTCATAAAAACCCTTTTTCAGCCCCATTTAAGTGTGGGGGAATTTTGCCCCGAGTGTCGTGTAGTTCAACACAAAAAAACAAAAAACTGTGTGAAACCGCGTGCAAAAAATGCCACGCTTAAAACGGTTTTTAGCGGAGGCCGATCTGTGTTTTTGAAAATGTGGTCGTTTGTTTAAAAAACCAGACATGTTTTTTAACCAAAAAAAAAGTCCGGGTTTTTTTAGCAGGGCACAGATCGGGGCTGTGATGTCAAAAAGGTTTGCGAGGTATGGGGCAATTTTTAGTTTGGGGAAAAAAACAAATTATTACATAGGTGTTTTTGAGACTTTTTTTAGAGTTTTGCCCAAACCCCTCGTCCTTTTGGTCAATTTTTGTTATTGAAAAAAGGCCCCGTCAAAGCCGGGCACTGGAAAAAAAGTAGTTTCTGTTTTGTATTCTTTGACTTTGGGAAAGCAGACAAAAACGCTTCTTAAGGTGCGGCCAGCACGTACTTTTAAAGAACCAATCCTATGTGTTTGTGAAACGGGGTTTAAGGCCCTTTTTTCATATAGATGAAAAAAGTCACCCTTGCCCCGCCTGTGGGGGCCCATTTGGAATGAAAATTCAAGGGTGTTTCCACAAGGGCCCAATTTTTTGATTTTTTTTTTTCAAAAATTTAAAACTTTTAAAATTTTAAAGGGTATCACCCCCCTTTTGGGCCCTAAAAGCAAAATCCCATGATGGAAAAAAATTATTTTAAAATATATGATGGAGGGGTTTAAAAAATGGATCCAGAACTTATAATGAACGGTGAGAAAATCATGTCCAAAGCGTTACGGCCCCCCCTCCACTTTTTTTGGGCTCACTGAAAATATCTCCCCTGTCGTTGTCCAAATTTCCCAAAACTTTGGATTTGGGCGTTTTCTTTGGCAAGGGACATTTCCCCCTTTTTTTAATAAAAAAAAAAACGCGGGGTATGGGGTCCCCTTTCCCCCAAAGGAAGGGGCTACGGTATTTGGGGAGGGTGTCAGTTTGGGGGGAAAAAAGCACTTTGAGAAGTGGTATGACGCGTTGGTCAAAGAAAAAATGCTTTGATTTTAAACGCGAGTTGGAAATGTATTTTGTGAAAGATGTAGAGATCCTACGGAAGGCCTTTCTGAAGTTTGAGAGGTTTTTCTGGAGGGAAAAAAAAGGTGGGTCCTTTCAGAGAGGCGTGTACGATAGCTGGAGCGCCATGTTTGGTTTTCCGCCGAAGACATTTTAAGGGGGAATACTATCGGTATTTCCCTTAAAGGTGGGCCCATCGGTGCGCAGACAAAAAAGGGCGCCGCCCCTGTACAATGGCTTTGCGGGAGGCCCCTCAAAAGCGGTGTCTTATTCCCTTTATGCGGGTAAGGCCCCGGGGGAAAATGTGTTTTGGGCGAGTGTAGACGGTTTTTGTTTTATAAAGTTGAGATTTCCCCCCATCTTCCAGTTTTGGGGCTGTTTTTGGGCCCGGGTGCCCCTCTGTTACCCTGACAGGGCCCCCCCCCGTCAAAAAAAGGCCCCCCCGAGACCATGGGGAAAGCGTTTTGAAGGACCATGGCTTGTTTGGAAAAGTTTAAGAATGGCCCGGGACACGGTGTAGAGATTGGGAGGGGCATGTTTAATTTCGATTGGGGAAAAGCCAGACAAGGACTTGCAGCAATTTGTACTCCGGGGCCCAGGTGTTTTTACCAAGGACCTTCAGTCCCCGGGATGCATTCTTTGGCGGGGTCAAAAAGTTTCAAATCTTCCACGAAACAGCCCTTTTTTTGGGGGAGAAAATCAAGTACTTGGATGTGGTTCATTGTATCCTTTCGTTTGCAAGTACAAAAAATACCAGTCGGCCCCCCCAAAAATTTACTTGGAACCAAATTGTTCCCTCTATTGATCAAGTAGAAGGGATAGCAAAGTTTTCAGTGACCCCCCCGCGAGATTTTTCCCCGCCGAAATTTTACCGGATGCACGACAAAACTAATGTTTTTTCTTGTGAGGAAAAAGCCCGGGGAGGAGAAAAACCCAAAGGGCGTGTCAGCACCAAAGGGCAAAAAAGTTTGATGGTTGAAGGCCCTTGGGTGATTGACGAGAAACCGGAAAGCCGTTTTAGAAAGGCTACACAGTTAAGCCCCCGGGGCACGAAGTGTGGGAGTACACTGATTGTTTATGACCCTCAAAACGCGTTCTGGAGGGTTGTTTCACGGGTACTTGAATTTTTTTAAAATTAAACAAGAACCAGCGGATGGCCAGAGTGGGTTGTACCCCACAGGAGGAAAAAATTAAAAATACATTTAAAATTATGAGGAAAGGGGGAAAGGGGGTTTAAAAAAGAGATTTCGGTCTGTTTTTTAAAAACCCTGGTCTCCCCAAATTCTGGCTAAACTTTTTTTAAATTCACTTGGGGGAAAATTTGGGGAAAGAACCCCATTTACACAAGTAGCCGTTGTCAACGACTATCAGGGGGATCCCCAAGTACCTGACGGACCGTACAAACACCCTGGGCAGGGGTGATTGATGTAAATGATGAAAGGTTTTTGTTCCTCAATTTCAAGGGTGCGGTGACGCGTTGCGCCCCAACCCCAAAAACGAAATGTGCGGTGGGCGTGTTCACGATGTATGGCTAGGGGTTTTCATTTTTTGCATCCTTGAACATTGGGGGGCCCCGTTTTATATCATGATTTCAGATAGCGTTCATTTCACTGAAAAGCCCCAGCGATTTTGGGGTCCCTCGACGGAGACTTTTTTTGGTGACCCCCACCCATGAAATTCAGGATTTCGGTCCGGGAAGGGTAATTGCGCCTTTGTTTGGTGGTCCCAAAAAATTTCGCTTACCGGGGGGGTTTTTTTTTTGTTGGCGGCGATCCTGCCAAAACAAAAAAGGTGTGCAAGGGTTTGCGGGATCACCCTAAACTATGGGAACCCGGGAAAGTTTTTAATTTTTTAAGTTTTTTTAAAGCGATGGTCACCGAACAGGTGCGGAAAGATACTAAGATTTCCGCACAAAAAATTTTTAGAAAAGGTTTTTTTGCGACTGTATGTACCCTTTTTGAAAAACTAAAGTCTACGGCCCGTGTACCCCCAAAAGCCGGATTTAAAGAGATTTTAATAAGTTGCCGTTTGGGTATCAGAAATCCTTTTTAAACGCGCTCACACGAATAAAGGTTTAAATTTAGACGGGTGAATTAAACATCTTTTTTTTTTTTCACTCTAGACAGTTCCACGGGAAAACCAATTTTCAAAAATTTGGATTTTTTTTATTTTTTTTCTGATGAAAACAAGCCCAAATTTTTTATATTTTTTTATGCAACCCCGGGGTTTCTTTTTTTTATTTTTTTATTTGCCAGTTCAGTCCCCTGCCTACCTGATTTTTTTCTAGTCAATTTGTTGTTGTATATAAATTTTTTTTAGCCAAATGTTTGTATATATATATTTATTTTAAAATCTAATACATTGTTGGGATATATTTTTTTTTTTGATAAATGTTTTTATTATTTTTATTTTAAATCTAATTTCATTGTTTGTATATTTTTTTTTCAGTCAAAAAATTTATAGACGGGTTGTTGTATTTTTTTTTTTAAATCTATTCACATATAAATTTATTTTTTTAGTTTCCGAGGCCATATTCCCCCCCCATATTGTAAATATTCACAGTATACTTTTCACTGTGTGAAACCCAAAACCAAACTTTGTTTATACTAACAAATTTTTGTTGTAAATTTTTTCACAAATATACTTTACACGTGTATATACTTTTTTCCCTGATTGTAAATTTAAAAATTATAAAAATTGTTATGTTTTTTGTTTTAAAGTTTTCACCCGCACCCCCCTTTCCCTTTTTATAAAAACAAGCTCTTTTAGCTTTTAAACCGGGCTCAAACATTAGGACAAGTTGAAACATGCATTTTCGGCCATCATAAGCGGGCCCCTCCGGCTGTTTGGAAAAAATCACATTTTTTAGCAGACTTTATCCCTCAATTGGGGCACAATGTTTGTGACGTTTTAAAATTTTATAAAATCACATGGTATTATGCTTTATGGCAACGGGATTGAAAAAGACGGGACAAGTCCCCCGTTTATATTCTGTTTAAAGGGGTTTTCCGGAAATGGATGATGTCTGTAATGACCTCCACAGTTTATTTTTTTTTGGAGACCCGATTTGGGGAAGCCAAAAAAAATGGTGTCGATTTTTTCACCAAAAGGGTTTCCACCATCAAAAATTTTTAGCGTCATGTTCCTTCACAAAATATATTTCCCTAAAGGGGGAAAAGGGCCCAAAAAGACATTTTTTTTTAAAAGCCCCATTATATTTTTTCCCCTGCTTTTTAAAAAATTTCCCCGGGAAAAAAGCCCTTTTTTAAAATTTTCAAAACACTTTTCACGGGCAAGTCTGTCCTGAAAATCCCCATGTTTTTCAAGAAGGGTTACACCCCAAAGTAAAAAGTACGCCTCACGGTTAAAATTTTTCTAGTTTTTAAACAAAGGTTTCACCAGAAAAAGGGTTTAGATATGAACCCGCACAAAAAGTCGGCTGCTGCGTTTTATCTACCCCCGCAAAAGCTATAAAAACACCGGACTTCCGCTTTCAGGGTCATTTAAAAATATGAGTCCCAAAGGCCTGAAGCGGGCCCCCGTACGTGCGATGTATCGCATGGAAAACCCCCGGAACGTGTTTCCCCTTTATGGGGAAAAAGGCCCACAAAAAAAATGGTTGAATCGTTTTCGAGTGTGCCTACAACACTTTAAAAGGAGGGTACCACTGAAAAAATGTGCAGAAAAACAAGTTTTCGTGCTTCCCCAAGCGGTGTTGGCCCGTGGTCAACGGGAAGGGGTTTTCTGGAAGAAGGGGACGACTACTTTGTTAGAAAGGGGAGCGTTTTGCCCTTAAATTTTGCCCCCTTTTTCATCGGGGTCCCTCGGTTCCTTATTCAACAAGTAAATAATGGAACACACCCAAAAAGATGATATTGGGGTCCCCGGGAAAAATTTAAACCCTTACGAGCAAAACCACCAAAAAAACGGTTCGGCAACAAAATTTGTGGTCTCCGAGTTGGACAAGGAAATGGGGGAAAAAAACCCCGCTTTTAAAAAATTGACGACAAGTCTAAATTTGGGCTTTATACCAAAAAAGTGTTTACAGCGCCTTTTTACCCCTTTATCAACACCCACCGCCCTCTGAAACCCCCCCCACTTTCCCCCCCAGAAATTTCTGTACTTCCCATCCCAAAATGTACTTAAAACTTTTACCCCAAGGAAAGTTTTAAAAAAACTGAAATTTTACTATAAAACATATTAAGTCCCCAGGGGGGCATTCTTGGGACTCAAAAGGGAGAAGGGGAGTAATTTCAAGATCGCCCCTTCGTGGATCCCTTTTTGTGGATTTTGAAAAGAAATTTGGGCAGGCCCAAAAAGACACAGCGAAACCCTCAGGTGGCCCAGAGTTTTCCCCGGCGTGCAAAAAATAAACGTTCCCAAAGAATTTTTTGTTTAACCCCCAAAGTTTTGGGGCCCCTTAAAAGATCCCACGCCCGTACCACAAAAACTTACAACCCTCGCAAACCCCCAAATAAAAAGGGAAAATGGGAAAAGAGTGGACGAAAAAACCCGGGGCTGCCGTTCGGGGTTAAAGAAGTCTAGGGCCCACATTATACGACCCTTTTCATCCTGCAGGGGTTTTCGGGGCGGCCTTTGGTTTATAAAGGGGGTCCAAAAAAAAATCCCCAAAAAGTACGAGAATTTTCTTCCCTGCGCAGGACGCTTTTTAACCCCACACAAAAACCGTGGTTAAAAAAAAATTCCCTGCAACAAGTACGTGGTGTAAACATTGCATTCTGGCAAGGGGATCTTAAAAGGGTATGAGAAGGGTTTAGAAAATTTCAACGACGGTGCAGTGTTTTTTCTCACCGTCATCGAACGTGTTTAGTAAGATGGGGGTGGGCGAGGGCGCTTCCATCTAAGGGGGGGAGGGTAGGAAAAGACGCCTTTCGGGACAATTTTTTTAAACAAAAAAATGGTCGTAAACCCCTAAAATATACGAAGGACAAAGGGGGCAGGGGTTCACGGAAGGCTTGTCCGGAAATTTCTCAAACAAGAAGGGGTGCATTATACACCACTAAAAATCCAGAGTGAAGGCAAGCATTGTGGAACGGTTCAATAGAATCTGGAAAAAAGGGCGCATGTGGCGCTAATTTACCAAAAATAAAAACGTTTTCGGTATGTGGGCGTCCTCCAAAACCCTAATCGCCGCTTACAACGGTCCAAGCATTCCCGTATCAGATGGCGCCTGCCCGTTTCAGAAACTATTTTGTTGCTTCAAATCAGAGATAACCTGAAAAGGCAAAAAGGCGTCCAAGCTCGAAGCCTAAAAAAAAACGGTGACACGGTGCGTATTAGCAAATTTCCAAAAAAGCTGTTTGAAAAAGGGTCGAAAGCAATTGGGCGAAAAAGATTTTTAAATCAGTTTGTGTCGTGGGGGCGACAACCCGTCGTCTACAGACTCACCGATCTTGGGCGGCGAAGAAGTGGAGGGGGCGGTTTTTTTCGAACCTGAATTGCAAAGCGTTCGTTTTCCCTTTAAACTTTTAAAAATGGTTAAAAAAACTGGGTTTTCAAAGGGGAAAAAGGGGCCCGAAAAAAAATTTTTACGTGCATGGAAAGGTTTTCCCCCTCAAAATTTAATTCCTGGGTTCCCCCGTTAGTCAGCGCAACCATGAAGGGCCATTTTTTCATCACTTTTCGGCGGGCAGCTCCCATGGGATATTTCCCGAAAACACCCCCCCGAATTTCACCACGGCAAATTTCCCTTTCCCTCTTACACTCGAAGGGCGGTTTTGGGAAATTCCCCAATGGCTTTAAAATTTTAATATCCCCTTTTTTTCACCACCCTCCCGAGGGTTTAAAATATTTTTATGGTACAACGGGGGGGACGCTAAGGCGGGAAAAAAAATTTTTCAAGGAATTTTTCCCTGCTGGAAAATTCAGCACTATCCCCGAATTTATCAAAGCTTCCCCAAACGAAAGTAGAGGCTTTTTAAAAGGGGGTTCCGGAGTTGTATTTAAGTACACAAACCCCAAAAAAAAAAGTGGAAAATTATCTCTTTCCCACCAAATATACAGTGTTGGGCTTATCAAGCCAAATAAGTTACAGCTCGGTTTTTGATCCTAAGACTAATTGAAAAAAGTACCAAAGTCTCCGTAACCCCCGCCAACATTCTAAAAGGCCTTGCCCCGCAAAAAGTTCTCTACACGGAATTGGGCGGCCTCAGCCCCTGGGTGACATTGTGGCACCGTGTTACGTATTTGTCGGGCATCAAAAAACGTAAAAAATATCTTACGGTTTCATTTAAAACAGTTTAAAAAACCTTTTTTTGACCCGTTGCCCCTACATGCCGGGGTGAAAAAGGGTAATTGAAAATTGGAAAACAATTTTAAGAAAAACCCCCGGGTAAACCTGTACCTTCGGGGTTTGGAAAAGTGTGCGTGAAAAATTCATTTTTGAGTGCTCAAATTTAAAAATGTCCCCACCCAAAGGGTTTTTACATCAACCCGGCGGAAAAAGGAATATCTTCGATTACCCCGGTTTTTCCCTATTAAAAAGGGCATGGGAAAAGGAAGTTTTTTCAGTGGTTCTTTTTAAAAAAACGTCGTACCGTTGCTGAGAAGTGGCGCTAAAACAAACGGAAAACAGGGGGCTTCTAAAGGGTATCGAAAGGGGCTCTCCGCGTTTTCCCCAAACAAAGGGGTCCTTTTTAAAGAGGGCCCACGGCAAAAGTGTCGGTGAGGCTGGAACAAACTTGAAAACCCCAAAGGGTGAACAGAAGATCAACACGGATGGGCCGGCTCAGGCTATAAAGGGGTCGTTTAAAAAGCAAAAGAGTTTATTCTAAGGTCGTTTAAACCGGGCGTAAAAAAGGGGCAAGAAAAGAAAAGATTTTTTTTTAAAATTCGTTTTACCCCCAGTCCTTTCGAGGGTTTTTCCCGCAAATGAATTTGATTCCCCTTTTCCCTGCCCCCCTCCTTTAAAACCCGTTTCCCTTTAAAATGGGCAATGGGTCAGTACAAACCTGTTTTCCCTCCGATGATTCACCCTTTAAAAATTTACCGTTCCGGACAAGGCGAGTTCTATATTTGATCTTTCACAGACTATTTCTTTATCTCCCTTTCGGCCCTCATGGGAAAAAGAGGTGGCGCTTTCACAGGGTTTGGGTCAGAAACATCCCCCTCAAAAAATTGGCTTTCATTCTCTATTCACGCAGGGGGGTGTTTTTAAACAAAACTAGGGATCACCCCCCAGAACCGTATGCCTATAGGCGTAATTGAGACGCTGCTCAATTACAACGCGAAGCCAAAAAAAAGCCAAATTTTACTTTGGGGCTGTGGTTCGAGAAAAACCCCCGGGGAAACCTTTTAGGAGGGCTAACGCCAACAAAAAAGGGTTTGGGGGGGCCGTCGCGGGCTCACCACAAAAAAATTAGCGGTGGATCTTTTGGGGGTAATTTTTAAAGGTGACGGGGTTTAACCAAGAGAAATACCCTTTTTAAAAGGCCCCCGAATCCGAGTCCGGGGTTTGGGCCGGGGTTTCCCCAGGGCGGGTTTTGTATTATGGCGGGCCCTGAAAATTTCCCCCACTTTAAGGGTTTACCCTCGTTGAAGCCGGCCCCTTTAGTGAGGGGGTGTCAAAGTAGCACCTTCTTTTATTTTTGGCAACGCCAAAGCATTAAAAAGTCCCGTTTCCCCAAGTATCCCCTCCCCGTGGGAAGTAAAAACATCCCCTATTTTCCCACGGGGGGTGCAAGGGGAAAACCCGGACAAAAGTATTCAAACCCCCAGTTCCCAAAAGGTGCATCGTGGGATTTGTGTCAAACGCAGCGTTTTAACGGAGGACGCCACCCCAAAAACCCGTTTACTTTTAAAAACCCACGGCCCTGAACCATTTCTGCTGTACGTGGACGGGGAACAAGTATGTCGGAAAAACCCTTTTCAGCCCGGGTTTTTTTTAAAAAAAAACACTATGTTATGTCCTACCACCGCTGTTTTCTGGGGAAGGGTAAACCATTTCATGAAAAGGGGGGTTTGCGACATCACACGAGAAGGGCCCTTTCCCCCAAAGGGGTTTCAATTTTATGGGGTTTCGATCTCACGCCTAATCTGTCCGCCCCCAAAGAAAACAATTGGATTTTGACGAGAACCCGGTTTTTGGAGATCGAAGTGAGTTCACCCCAGCTCTCACTGAAACCGGGCACTGTATGGTTTGGGGAGTTTCCCCAAAATCATCACCCTGGGGCAAAGGGGAAAAAACGTTGTGACCGATTTTTGGAAATTAATATAAACGGCTTCCCGCCCCTTACCCCCTTCATTTAAAAACTTATGGAAAGTCATTGTGGATTTTCCGGCTTCTCGACGAAAACAACGAGTTTTTTGTCAAGGAACTGAGTGTTTTATCTGCCTTTCGGCACATTACTTCAACATTGGGTGTTTTAAAAACCCCCATTCCCCTATCGAAGAACTTTTTCCCCCCGAAAGCCCCAAAAAAGCCCGGGCTTTTTATAGTCAACAATCTGCAAAGGGATCACCTGGGATTACGGGGGATGTGGATTTTCGCCTTTCTCGAATCCCTTTATCTCCCCGGGCCCGCGGTGCAGAAAACCCTTTTACGTCAAGGGGTCAGGGAAAAAAAAAAGTTCTAGTCAAATACAGTCTACCCCATGTAGATCTGTTTGACAGGGGGTTGTTCGTCCTGAAAAAATTAAATTGGGTCGCACCAAAGTGATGGGCCCCTAGTTTTGGGATGGAATTTTGGGTCTGCCTCTATCGTTTTTGGGGGCTTCGGGGGAAATGGATGATTGAAGATGGACACGCACACCATAAGACGTGCGCTTTAAAAAAAAGTCCGTTGGGTTTTGTTCTGTACGGTGGGTGTTTTCCCCGCTGATCAACTACCCGAAGAATAGTCAACCTGCCGGGTCTGGGATAAACACCGTCCGCACAACCCAAACCCGGGAGCATTTGGGGCGCCATCTTTATCGACAAGAAAAGGCGGGGGAGAAAAACTTTGACAGTTAAGGGTTTTTTTACCGGTTAAAATCACTCTGGGAAATTTTTTCTCAAAAAAACTTTTCCCCCACGGGCCCCCCCTAGTAAGCTACAACTTTTAAAGATCGCATCAGAAGTTTGCGGCCATTACTGTCTCATGTTCCCTTTTTTATCGGGGCCCCGAATTCCCCTGAAAACTTTTCCAAAAAAACCCATTCTCGGGCCCACCAATCATAAGCCAAACCCACGCTAAGGTGGTGAGGGTATTACAATTTGTTTTTCAAGACTGTAGGGCATGTCGCCCTTCAAGAGGCCCTGTCCAGACGGCGTGCGCCTTTTAAAAAGGGGGTCCCCGGGGGTTGGCCCGGGCCCAAAAAAATGAGCATCATGGAAAGGGCAAGACGTTTGGGGGTAGCCCAAAACAAAGCCTTTCGAAAACCCCTCGCCGGGCACCCGGGATTTTCAACACATTGTTCCCGCTGGAAAAGGGGTCGACGCCCAAACGAGTTTATCGTCGGCCCCTTTAGGTTTTAAGAAAAACTTTACGCCCCAAAGTCCAACTAGAAAAAAAGTGGAGGGAATGCGCCGTGTTTTAAACCCTCAGAATGGCAAAACTGAGCACCCACAAGTCGGTCATATCCCAAAATTTTTCACCAAAACGGGAACCTCCCTCAGAAGATTAGTTGAATAAACCGAAAACTCTTTTGAGGCGTATGTGCGGGGACCGTTTTGGGCGTCATCCAAAGAGAAACAAGACGCCGGAATCAAAGGGGGCGCCCAAACTAGCACCTAGTGGGCGCGTCTTTTTTGAGGTGTGGGACCTCCTCGAAGTCGCCGTTTGACCGACGGGGGCATGTGGTCGACACCGTCGCGCGTATTGCAAAATTTGACGTACACTCGTTTGTGGAGTATGCGACCCCGCTACAGAACGCGGATGTCATCGACCTAGAACAAAACCCACGGTGGAAACGCACATCAAAAAAACCCGATCTTTTTCAGTGCTAATTTCTATCACGTTAAGTCACGGGTTTTGGGCTATTACATGTTGGATTTTGGGAAATAAAAAAAATTTACAAACGCATCTTAAGAGACACTGAAAAAAAAGGGGATTAACGAAAATTTTTGGTCATTCCTGTAAAAATGAAAATTGTGTGTTTAATAAATAAATATATTTTTTTGAAAAATCTTTTGTTTTTTTTACGAGTCCCAATTGCCTTTTCTGGCCCCCAAAAAACCCATGCCCCCGGGGCAAAAATCTATCTTGTCTCAAAAATGTCTTGTTTTGCCCGCCCAACCCGGCGCCCGGGGAAAAAACCCCCCCGCCGGGCCCAAAGGGCCCAATATTATTTTTTGTCACAACTTGTTTGTTGCCCCACAACTTTGGGGCCAGGGGGGAAAAACCCCTGGGCCGGGGTTTAATATCTTTTTTTTGTCCCAAAAATTTTCCCTTTTTTGCCCCAACCCGGCGCAGGGAAAACCCCCTGCCAGGGGCAATTTACCTAAATAATTATTCTTGTTCAAATTTTTTGTTCTGGCCCCCAACCCGGCGACAGGGTTGCCCATGATTACGTCATTTTGGGGAAAACCCAAAGGGTTTTCGAGGGGACTTGTCCCCCGGCCCCGTATTTGGGGTCAGGGTTTGGGGAAGGAGGAGGGGGGTCTCTGGGGCAAATTACCCCCCTTTTTACCACAAAGCACCCTATGGCAAGGGGGTTTGGGGCCGCTTGTTCCGGGGTTTAGAGCCCTTTTGACAGAAGAGCCCATGTTTATTCTTTTTGCCCGGCCCCGCCGTAGCGCAAACTTTTGTGCCCAGCCTCTGCCGCAACTTCAAAAGGGCTGTATGCCCCTAAATAAACTATAAGCCCTAAAATCCCTACCCAAATTTATTAATTAAACACCCAACATGTTCCCGGGGTATTTCCAGCAAAAATTTTAAAAATACAAAAAACCCCTTTTCCTACCCAAATTTAAAAATATTTAAATTTTCGATAATTAAAATTAATCAGCAAGAACCAAAAATGTCCAGGGTTTGTTGGGGGGGGGGGCAGGAGGAGGGGAAAAATTTTTCAGGGGGGGGGGGTGGGAGCGGTAAAAAACACCCCCCCAAAAATAGGGCCGTTTTCGAATAAAACGCTCGAAAATGTTTCTTTTAGGCATTTTTTTTTTATGAATGACTGTTTCGGAAAAGTTCCCCCCCCCCCCTACTATTGTGGGTTTTTAAAAAGCCCGGAAGGTTTTGCGAAAAAATTTTCCCCGCAAAATTGGTTTTACTCTTCGCTTTCGCTCATTGAAAGGGGGTTTTTGTGTGTGATATTATAAGTTTGGTTTTAGAATGTTAAAGTTAAATATTCAACTAAATTTTTAAAAAAAGTGGGGTTTTTAAACAGCTACTTTTATCTAAGTATTTTACCCAAACAATCTAAATTTGGGTAGTGCGTAACCCCTTATCCAGTGAAATAGTTTAAAATTTTTTTGGACGATTTAAATTTGGGCCCTTTGGGCCAAGGGCATCAAAACAGAGACAAATCCAGACATTTGTATAAAACAGAGATTTTCTTATAAAATGTCTTAAACACAAACGTTGAGATCTATTATATTAGTTATTTATCTTTTAAATTTTAAACTGAATAAAAGGGACCATACACAATAATATATAAATAAACTGTAAAATTAACTCAAATTTTCCACAGGCACCATGAATATTTTAATTAAGCTTTTCATTGGCTACTTTAAATATTAATATCGGTGCTAGCCATGGGGTCAGATCCCTTTATCACTATGCAATAGTTACTTTCTCCTGCCCAATTTTTTATGACAAATTCAAAATGTATTTTTTCTTTTTGGCTGCAACTTGCTACTACCAACTTGTATCATCGTTATCACAGCTAGAATCAAATAATAAAATGTTATTTGATCTCATTCCCTCTTCAACAGCTTTCTTTTCCATTTTTGTAACATTTGGTGATGTTACACATACCATATTTTATCTTCAAGTCATTACTCCCCACTCCGTATGAAACTGCAATTTTAATTAATTCCTGAAATAGTAAGCTTCTTTATTGTAGTCCAATGTAGAATCCGTCTAAAAATATTAAGCCATTTTAAAACAAGAATAAACTCCCTGCAATCAATAAAATATTCATGTATTCTACCTCTGGCTGAACAACCTTCAAGATGGATATACTCGCCACGTCCTAAAATCGAAGAGGGGGACGAACGGTTTATGGTGTAACTGCATTGATATGCCAAGTGATTCCGATGGGACTCAGGAATGACGCTCACAACAATACCGGAATTTCGACCCTTTCCTGCCCCTGCGGCAAGACGGAGTCTTACACCTGGACAGCGAGTGATGTAGGACGTCACCGACGTATTTGGTTTAAAGGGATCTTTTGTCAACAA
This sequence comes from Timema cristinae, assembly GCA_039000515.1. Taxonomy (NCBI): domain Eukaryota; kingdom Metazoa; phylum Arthropoda; class Insecta; order Phasmatodea; family Timematidae; genus Timema; species Timema cristinae. Next base: position 51,111 of record JBCFYV010000806.1, read on the forward strand.
TGGCGGACGTGATGGAGGAGAGGCCAGCCAATCTAAGCTTCTTCGATGGGTGTAGTGCTGATTTTCATTCATTGAAGTAGCCGATGGGACGTCACTGACGTATATGGACACTCCCCCCTCCCCCCACTTTGCAACCCCAGGTGACTAGAAACACTATTTAAACCCGGTGATTTTGTAGACGTGTTGACTATTAAATTGGACGCCGTCAGGAGAAGTCATGTCTTAGACAATTAATTGGGCGCCTTCAGGAGAAGTCATGTATTAGACTATTAATTTAGACGCCTTCAGGAGAAGTCATGTCTTAAACTATTAAACTGGATACCTTCAGGAAAAGTCATGTATTAGACTATTAATTTGGGGCCTTCAGGAGAAGTCTTGTCCTAGACCAGGGTGACCAACCACGCCACGGTGCCACAGGTGGCTCGCGGAAGCATTTTAAGTTGGGACGCCTAAAGTCACCAAATATAACAATAACAAATTTGATGAAAAAAAAAATCACTTAATTGGGCCCGGTAAATAAGTTTCTAAAATGTTAGGTCTACTAAATGGCCGTCTCTGTTGTATTGTTTCCCGCTACTCAAGCTTTCTCTTCCCTTTTTCCCCTACAACCCCAAACCCCTTCTCGTGCCCCCACGACTAGTCCAGCAGTCAAGGACACATTCCTCGTCTGCCCCAAATCACATTTTTCTACTCCCGTTTGTTGTTTGGTGCCGAATTGACTGGTGCGTACTGTGCTATCCTCCGCTGTAAAATATTTGTTTCTATAGTAGTTCACTTGCTGTTAGGGATCGTTTTGTAAAAGGCCTTAAGTAAGCCCCTCTACTTCCAAAAGGATGTACGAGGACGATATTGATCTTCGGGAGTTTAATAGTGAATGAGAAAAACAGATTTTATTTACAAAAGGAAAATTTCTAACCGGTTTTATTTGGGGGGTGGTGTTGCATTTTCCAAAAAGGGTTTTTTCAAAATTGGGCATTTAAAAAACAGATGCATCCCGATATTAAAAAAAATATCCATTGGCTCAGCTTAAAAAACAGAATTTGAAAATAAAAAAAAACTTCACTAATGGGCAACAAATTTTTTTTTAAAAAAAAGTGATCACCCGATGACAAGGTAAAAATTTTCTTTGAAATTCCCTCACATTGCTCGAAAAAAAACCCAAAACTCCGGGGGGAAAAGAGATAAAAAACCCAAGTGTAAGGGCCCTTCGCAAAACCCCCACTGAAATCTAATTCATTGAAAGGGGTGGATGCTTTGCACTTTCAATAAATACAGTTATGCGGGGGTCGAGAGAGTTGGAGTTTTGAAAACAAGTAGTTTCATGTGCAATACTTGAAAATATTTTTCCTCCCCTTGGGTAGAGCTGCGATAAAGTACAGGTAATTTTTTGTTTATGTGGTTGTATCAACGCCAATTTGATGCACTAAAGAGTTCTGATTGCGTCAGCTATTTTATGAAAAGGGGAAGTATTTTGAAAAAAAATAAAATTAGCATTGTAAACAACATTTTTAGATTGGAAAAAAACTAGACAGTGTTTGTCGGAGGGGCCCTGAAATGACTGCAAAGTAAAGGTTTTGAAATTTGTTAAAGGTTATTAAGCGAAAAGTTTTTAAATACCAGGTTTATCCATCAAAAGACCTTTGTGCCAAAGACATGAAATTATTTTCTGTGCTCGATCCAAGGTGCGAGATCAACATGACCAAATAGGGGCTGAACAGAAGGAATTCCATGAACCCCTTAAAGCAGAATGGAAGAAAAAACCCCGTGGGATTTTTGCTTCATTGGTGTCCGGGGTTTTCCCCGGGGAAAGGACTTGAAGTTTTTGGAATTTAAAGGGAAATGTTCTAAAGTTTTTGGAAAAAAGGGGGGGAAACTCCTGAAGTGTATCTTTTGGAGAATGAAGACTGGTATGGGGTTATTTTTCTGACGGACTTTAAATGGGTCAGCTTAACAACTTGAATCGCGTTTGAAAGGTAAAAATAACATGTTTCCGCCCCTATTCAGCCCCTTCGGGTTTTTTAAAAGCAAAGTCACTCTGTGGGTCAGTATTTCAAAAAGAGTCTCCAATTTCCTCGAAAAAACATTTCCAACATGAATTAGGGGGGGTTCAGGTTTAATAAATAAAACTGTTTTCTGTTTTAAAAAAACTCTTTGAACTAGGTTTTCGACTTCCGGGATGAAAAAAAAATGTTCAACTTTCACGAATCCTTTTTCTTTTTCATGGGGGAAAAAGGGGTTCCTAACCTTCTGCGTCAAATTTTAAATTCTTGTTTCAGAACAACGCTGAAATTTCACAGCAAGTACAAGGAAGTACTTGGGAAACCTTCCAGCCAAGAAGGGCCAGTTTTCGGGAAAATGCCTTCCCGTGCCGTTCCAAAAATTAAGAGCCCGGGGCCTTGAGATATCGCTGTGGTTTTGGTTTCCCAAAGTACATTGTGGAAACTTTTTTCACTCATGAACTTGGTCAAAAATATTACCTTTCTTTCCCCACTGATGCATCAAAAAAAACCCTACCCTTTTTGCTTCTTCCTAACAAACAATAATTAAATGAAGCTTTTTTTAACGGGTTAAAGAGATCCAGAAATCTTAGAATGAAATATTTATTTTTTATTATTAAAAATTTTTGGGGATTTCCACTATTATTCAGTTGATTCTTATTGGGGTTTTTTTATTAACTAAATTTAAATAAAAAAAAGTAAAAGAATTACGCGTGTGAACAGTGTACAAAGCTGTGAATTATTTTTGAATAAAATTCTTGAAACATGCAATTTTTGTTTAAAAGTTAAAAAATTTTTTGGGGGTTTTTTTGTAATTTTTTTTATTTTTTTATCTAAAAAAACCCAGGTATAAACCAAACTCCTAATATAATTAGCAATAAATAAAAATTAAGTTTTTTTACAGTATTATTTATAAATTTTTTTAAATGGCTTATTTTTTTGGGCAAATTTTTTTTAAAAGGGTGTTGGGGGTACTAATTAAGTTAGGTTTGAGTTTTTGGGGGTAGTGGCCCGCTAAGGATTCTTAGCGCAAATGTGGCACGCGGGAAAGAAAGGTTGGCCACCCCGCCTAGACTTTTGTTTAGCCGCCTAGGTTTATACGGCCCTGGACTTGGACTTTTCAGGTTTTTTTGTATTTCCAAATATTAGTATCGATATTAAAGACTTGAACTAGCTTGTTAATTTTGAAAATTAAAGTGACTAATTTTTGAAAAACCGAAAAAGAACATAATTATTTGCAAAAATTTAAATGTTTTGAAATCCCAAATTTTGTAAGAACATTTAAATTCTTTTTCCCGTCAATCAAGCGCTAGTGCAGGATTTCACGAATATATCAGATTTCCTTTTTTTGAATAATTTTTCTGAAGTATTTTATCTAAATTGTTTAATTTTAGTGTTATGAAAAATAATTTTTTTTGACGTTTTTTCTTTTTTGAAATGTTTGGAAAAGTAAGAACTTTTTTCAGAGGGATTGATTTTGGCTTTGAATTTTTTCCCAATTTTTTAAAATTTAATTTAAATTTGGGGTTTTATCTAGACTTCTTTTTGTATGTTATATAATTTTTTAAAAAATGGGGATCTTGAAAACGTCGTAGTTGTGTCAAATTTAATATCCGCGGGAGTTTGACCTATGGTCTTAAGCCAAATCTTGTGTTCCCTGAAATATCCGTACGATTTTAAAAATTTAACCCCCTTTTTTTTTTTTTTGTCGTATTAATGTAGGTAAACAACTTTCATCCCAAATTTTCAAAGAGCACATTGGGCTCTTTTTTTTGTATTCAAAAATTATTTGACTAGATATTTAAAAGAAACTAGCTGACCGGAAAAACGTTTGTTTGCCATAAAAAAATTTTTTTAAAGTAATTTTAGTGAGACAAAAATAGTTATTTTTTGTAAGGGAAAGAGTGGATATGCGTAAAATAGGATGGGCGCGGAACGATGGGGGAAATTTAAAAAAATAACAAAAGCAAACAATTTTTAAGTTTTTTAATTTTTTCCTTAAAAATTTATATTATTAATTAATCAATTACGACGAAACACTAAAAACAATATCAATTTTTTAAATGATAGCGTGAACAATATTTTTTGAGCCCATTTTAGCTAAAACCAAACAAAGGAGGGTTTACCCACTCGGGCATGCACGTTAATTGCCCGTGTGAAAAAAAAGGGTTTTTCTCAAATCAAGCGAAAAATAGACTCGTTTGTTTGGGGATTTTTTTGATAGTCATTGTAAATCCCAATCTAATCGGAAATGTATTTTGATTGAAGGGCCTTGAGGTTTTAAAATAGGAATCCGTGGTATTAAATATTTTCACCTGGGAATTGCCTTTAAAATGCTGGCTTCGTCCGTTTTTTCTTTAAATTTTTTGAATGATAATCGCGTCCGTTGCAAACCCGGGGGGGTTCAAATTACGAGCAAGTAATCGAACCAACCTTTTAAATTGTAAATTTTGCGGGGGCATGCCGGGCAATTCCAGTGAGTTCAAAAAACTCTGTGGGGAAAATTAAAAAGCTTCGCTGTCGTCGCAAATGTATAAATGTTTTTAATGATACCAATTCCCCTGGCAACAACATTTGTATCTTAAAATTTATTGTAAAACGTTACATTTTTTGCCGCTAAAATTGCTCTTTCTGAAAAGCCACCTGATTTATGTACTTTGTTGTACATCGGGAAATATTTGTTCAGAGAGTATTTGCAAATCGCGATTGTGCGAAATGGTGGGTTTTTTTCGTACCCGTTTCACATGCAACTTTTCCATCACCGATATCAAAAGAGTTTTTTTTGGAAAATGTTTCAGCGGAGGGGTCTGGCATTAAAAGCGAATTTTTACTTTCAGCTGTACTTTTTAAAACATTAGCCAAATGGAGTATTTTAAGAAAGCGTTGATTCTCACGTATGTTGAACGTGGAATGACGGAATGTTTCCCTGAAATCCCCTGAAAGGCCAACAGATTTCGCCAAATAGTTTGTCGTTGTTTTTAAAATCTTTCAATGTCCGTTCAACGCCTCAACGAATGTTTTGTGCCATAGTACATTCATCCAGATGAAAATTTTACACTTTTTTCGACGGTGGCCATGGACATTGTTTTTAAGTTGCTACTGGTAGGGTTATTCTGAATATTTAGGGGGCAGCTTAAATATTGAATGAGCTGTTCTGCTCCATCCAATTTAAGTTTCTGCAATGCCCAATAATGCAAAGGCCCCAATGCATGCCTTTATTTGATCGTATTTCAAAGAATTAGCAAAAATAGAATGTTTTGCCATTCCCACCCGGGCACCCAAAAAAGAGAACCCCCCTTGTCCAGCTGAAACTGCGGCAATGCGATAAAAAAAGGTTCTTTGTTCCTCATTATTAGGGGAATTGCGGGCAACAATCGCCCCTTTTTTACAGTGCTGTACGCAGTTCACGATTCTTTCCCAGTTTTCATTAAAATCAGATGCGTTCGATTTGGCAAATTCATACCAATGATGGGGGGGGAAATTTGGCAATGACAATGCAAAACCCTCAAAAAAAACAATGCTTCTTGTACATTGCGTCGCTGAATGTTAGGTTAGACGTGGCCCCGGTACATGTTGATGCAATAATCATCAGTCATTAAATCTTTGTGTTATCCCAAATACTGTGTCGGGCGGGGAAAATGTAGTCACATTTTAAAGCGACTAGTAGACAATTTTGAAATTGCGTAATTTTAAATGCAGTTTTCATCAAGCATACATTCCCTGGTTGTGTCTTCCACACCCGAGTGAAAGGGCATGCATTTTTTACGTTGGATGTGTTCCCCTTTCATTTTACTATATCTTGAAATATAATGGGCGTAAATTAAAACCAAACAACGTGGGAAAAAAAAACCCTCAGGTGTCTTGGATTGACTGTAAATAATCCCCCAAAGGGTTTTTTGATTTAAAAAAATTGGGACAGGGGCAGCAACGGGTGCGCCTTGCTTGCGGGGCATCCATGTTTTTGTTTGAGTCCTGTGAAATGCGTGGTATTGTAAAGAGTAATTTCGTGAAAGGCCCCAAAAAATCCGCCCTTTTTCAAAATTAAAAAAATTCAGTGAGTGTAGTTTTAGGTGGATTTTTGCCGATCAACGCTGTCTCGTTCTGAAAAATACACGCTGACCGTTTTCAAGAGGAGGGGCTAACTGAACAACGCTGGACCCCCGTTTATGTTTTAGAAAAAAAAAGATACCCAGCATTCTTTGGATTGATGTCCCGACAATTTGGTAGGCTTATTTCATCGTTTTATTCCTGGAGGGCATTCAATTAGTATTTTCCACTCAAAACACAGCCTACACCCCTTTAGGACATATTTTGCAAATGATTTTTTGCTCTTCACAGAATGCAAAACTAAATTAATATAGATTGTATGTCTTGCTCAGCAGAGGCAAATATGGCACCCCCCCCCAAGATGTCAATATCAATGTCTGTTTTGCTGATATTTTTAATAAGTTGCCGCCTTTATGGGGATTTTTCGACGTATATTGGGTACCGTCGACATTTGTGCCGTATCATTAGAAAAATCTTTGGGGAAAATTTTTAGTACTTTTTCCCATCTCCCATGAAAGGCGATGACTATTAAGGTCCCACATGGCCTGGTCATGTTTGTTGAAACAATATCAAAACTTGGCAGTGGACGGATCGGGTTTTTCCCGCAGAATGATCCCTTTCGATTTCTTCAGACGGATTTGTCGATTAATAAACAAAATTTGTCGGGGTTAACCCTCGTTTTTTCCACTCAACCGAATACCCCCAGAAGTGTGGGACTAAATACAGTAATTTAGTAATGAAACTTTTTAAAGACTTCAATTTTGTTGAACACACGTGCGTAATGTCATGGGGAGTATTCATTTTTGGCCCCAATAGCAAAGGCAATTCGGCCATTTTGGATTACATGTGAACGTGATAATAAACTGGTCGTCCCAAAACGCGCATGAAATCGAGCATCCGTTTTATTTTGCCTTGAGGGATCCCCCGTACAGTGGTAAATGAAAGGTTCCCAATTCGGGGGACGGGGTTTTTGTTTATAGCGTTCGCAAATGAAATTACTCTCCGCACGCCTTTTTGATTATATCATAAGTATCGTAGTCGTTCGCCCCCAACTTCGGTACATGTCGACCCTGAATTGTTTACAAAAACTCACGACATCGTAGAATGACGTTGTCCAGGGCCCCATCTAATCATTATCGGTACGCATAATAATCCTTGAGCTAACGTTTTGTTTGTTTCAGCTCCTGTAAAAAAAACATTCTAAAAATTAAATTTAAAAATTAATTTCGTTCAATAATTTAATTGTTTTTTTAAAGTTAAGATAAATTTAATCAATGAAGTACCCGATACGGGATTCGTTGTTTTTTATTTACAATTCCGTCTTGTCCCTTCGAATTTTTGCGGATATTGGAGAGCGTCATATGAACGATGGTACAGAAAAGAAACGATTATTATTTCTTCTACGAATCCCCAATTTTTTCCCTGCACCCATCGTCGCCAACCCTGTTCCAGCAAAACATCAACAACGGGGGTTTGAATCTACGAATATGCTCTCCCGGGTGTTTTATCAGGGTTAATACGATAGGTGTTATCGCTTTGTAATTTGTGCATGTGTGTTTGAATATTTTCAACAATTTTTTGTTGTGCCGTTCAAAAGAGCTCCCGCTCCTGACGTGCGTCTGGCATAAAAGAATCAAAGGTTTTTTAATACAAGTTTATTTACGCGATTTGGGAAGGCGCTTCGGAATCCCGCCCCCCATGAAGTAGATTTGTAAAAAAGTATGTGGTTCGTTTGCATTTTCAGCATGGCCCCTTTTATGATAAACTTGGGCCCCTGATTTTGAATTTTGAATTTTGTTTTTGACCATTTGCATTAGTATTCGAACTATTTCTGTTGCTCCGAACGATGTCATTTGAAAAGCATGAATTGAATTTAGAATTTTACTTCAGGGAAAACTTAGAATCTGGGTCCCGGGCCTAAGTAAACCCTTCAAAGGTTCAGGGTGTTTCAAATTTTTAGGTAGTTGCACTTTTCCCGACGCGCAAAAAACATCCCAGCGGCTAATTTTTGAATTTCAGGCATGACAATGCGGGGCATTCCTGTCCCTAGAACCCAATTACCACTTTTTAAAGGTAAAATTCAAAATCGGGCCAACTGGAATGTAGACGCAGGGAAAGAATCAGATGAAATGCTCGATGTCCGTTGCGTTTTGGTTTTTGTTCTGGTCTATTGATGTGGGAAAAAAGGCTGATTGTCGTTTTCTAACTTTTTACTTCATTCGTTCAGTCGTGTTTCTTCTACCTTCTTGACGCAATTTCGCCCTTCTGACACGTGCTCATATTTTTGTTTTGGTTTGTTCTTTGGTTTTTTGGTTTTTTTTCCCAACTTCGGTTTTGTATTACGGCTAAAAAAGCCCCTTTTCGTTTTCTTGGCTTCCACTGTACAAAAAACATAAATAGAATTATGAAATCTTAATGATGAAAAAAGTTAAAGGGATATAAGGGCCGGATTTTTGCCCCAGTTTTGAAAAGATTAGTTTGAATTGAAAATTATAGCAAAAATAAAGTTTTATGAAAAAATTTCAAACAAAAGTTGTAAAAAAAAATTTTTCGAAGAATTGTCTTTTAATTTTCTCATACAACAATATTCCATCGATATTTCAAAAAAAAGATTTATAAGTTGATTAAATTTTTTTGGAAACTATGAAAAAACTTAAATTTTTAAATTCATTTTTTTTAAACAAATTAAATTTAAATTACATTTTTATGATCAATAAATTTGCCGTAATGTCAAAAACTTAAGGCATTAAATTTTAAAAGTTAAATAAACACAGCAAAATCTTGGGGGCCCGTTTTTAATGTATTTAAAATTTGGGTTGTACACCATACATTTACATATTCATGTAAACTTGACTGTTTTACAAAAGCGAAAAATTTTATTTTTCATAAACATATCGAAAATATATTTAAAATGGTAAAAAAAAAAGAATCAAAAAAAAAGTTTGCCCCCTTTTAATAAAAATTAATTTTCCCCAATTTTTTTTACCGTTTCCAAAAAAATTTTTTTATAAAAAAAAAAAGATACTTACAACACAAAAGCCCTTGTTGGTGGAAACCGTGCACTGTTTTAGTACTTTTGAGGTAGAAATCACTTATTAAAATAATCGTGCAAAAAACACCAAAATTGATAATTTTTTTTATTATTAATAAAATAGGAAAATTATATTAAAAAGAAATTACACTGAGATAGCAAAAAAATTGTCAACTTACTATCCCTTGATGCATAAACAAAAAGTGGCCCAAACTGTGTGGGGTGAGAGAAATCCCTTTGTGTGAGAGAAAAGGGGACGGCTTTGTTCTCATCCCTGTCCCTCTGTTTCTGGGGCAGAAAGGCACCTGTAGACAACGGGATAATAAATTTAAAAGCGATGATCAGTTATCGACCGGGGGGGTGAAAAATGATTAATTATAAAATGGTATTAAAAAATAGGGTTGGTGTAAAAGGGTAAAATTTAGGGGGGTATTATTTTTTTTAAAAAAAGAAATTAAAAAAAAAGTCTAAAAAATTTAAAAAAAAATGTTAGGGGGGACAAACCTTATCATGGGGGATGAAAAATAGATGTTGGCCGATTCTCAGACCTACTCAATATGTCACAAAATTTTATGAAATCGGTCAAGCCGTTTTAGAGGAGTACGGGAAAGAACATTTTGACAGGAATTTTATATATAAGATGTCTCGGATATTAACCTTTTTTTGTCATATTCGCTGTTGTTAAATGACATTGTCTTTTGGGTCGAGGGTTGTCTCTTAAAAGACGACCCAGTTACTTAACAACAGTTTTATGTTAAAAACTTCACGGTAGATGGTTTTGTTTAATATATTTTTAACACAACCCCCATGGGTTTTTTAGGCCAGTAAAATTATCGTTTTAAATTTTTATTATTTTAAATAAAACCCTTTTTTATTCCAAATTGTTGCGAATGTTTTTCTATTTTTTTAATTTTTTTTAGTTTTCCCCCCAAATTTCCCCTTTTGTTTTGTGTGCCGTAATAAGAGGGAGGGGGTGGGTGGTAACAATTTTTCTGTTTCAATAAACTTTTAATAAATATAATTTTCTTTTCAAAGGGTTTTGCCCCAAACTAAATTTTATTTTTTTTTATTTTCAGAAAATTTTTTCCCTTTGGGAAAATTTTTCTCTTGAAATCATATAAATTTGATTTGAATTTGTTAAGATGCTTAAAAATCCCCTTCACGAGGTTTAAAATTTTGAAAAATTTTTTAAAGGGGACGATGGCCACACCCTGGGAAATGGCTCTCCGTCCACCCCGTCCTTTGGAAAACCCCGGGTGCCTTGGTGTAAACTAAAATTTTCAAAATCACCAAAACACTAAAGCTTTGGGTTTTAAATGATTCACTTTTTATTTTTAAATATAATTTTTAAATTTGTGGGGAAAAGTATAATAAAGGGATTTGAAAACCCCAGAGAAAAAAATTTTATTTTACTTTATTTTAATTTTTATTAAAAATTTAAATCAAGGTTTTGTTTGCTTAAAATTGCTGTTTAGGAACAAAATTTTTAATGATTTAAAATAAGAAAAAGGGTATTGGTAATGGAGAGGAAACCCTGTAGTTTTCAAACAAAAATAAAGTGGAAACCAAACTTTAATAAAATTTTTTAAAACAGAAAAATTTTCAAGAAGCCTTGGGGAACCTTTTTGGTAACAAAAAAAACGTAAGAGTCATAAAAAAAAATTTTTTTAAAATTAAGTACAAATATTTTCTACCAATTAAAAAATCATTCAACAAAGTTGTTCTTCAAAATTTTTTCCCGTTAACCGTAGCTTGTAGTTTTTACACTGTTTTTTTTGGTTAATTTACTGGGGGTAAATATTTTTAACGAGTTTTCAAGTTTACGTTAATCAAATGGGTCAACATCACCGCCCACCCCTGATGATTTACGACCAAACACCAAAACCCGACGAGCTCCGCCTCCACCTTCCCAATGGGACAGTGATCCTAAGCCGAGCTCTGACCTCAACCCTTTCCAAAAGGCACAAGTGATGAGGGAACCCTTTAACGATGTTGTCGGGGCTCGATCCCCACGGCCGGAAAAGATCGAGGTTCCACGCGGGCAACAAAAGGTCATTCCGTCAATAGGGCAACCTTTTAAAGTTTATTTTTTCTTTTTTTTTGTTCTTAGATTTACCCCCCCCTTCCCTTTGGGCCCTTTCTTTTGGATACAAAATTGAATATAGTGGGACGGGATTTGAATGTCACTTATTTTCCCCGCAGGCTTGGATAGGAGCGGCAGGGCCCCGATTTATTTATTATCTAAATTGCATTTTCGACGAATGGGGGACACTTGTCTAAAAAAGTTTGGGATTATAAATATTTTTAAACTAGAATCATGAAAATGTTTTCCGCAGGTCAATGGAATGCGCTTGCATTTTCTCTCTTTGTATAGGTTCTTTCATTCTAAAGGACTATTTGGCTTTTTACAATAATAATGTATGTTTTTATATTTTATTTTTTGTCACGCTTATGCGCATCGGTGTCTCGGGGTACCGCCCCTCTTTTTTGGTTTGGATTTAGTGTTTGGTTTATTTTTATCTATTTAATAAGGGGCCCGGGGACTTAGGTGTTAGAGTTTTAGGCTTGGGCCTAACGTTTTTCTATCTTTTTTTTGGTTCAACGTTATGCTGATCACTTTAGATTTAAGACGGTTAAAATTTTTTTCTTTGTTGCTAAAATTTGATGTACGCTATATCGCATGTGTTTGTTGCTTGACTTAATGCTAACCCGAGGGAACCATAGAAGGAACCATAGGTTTCCTAGGTGATTTATTTATTTTTGAACAGCCAAAACATATAATTATGTTTTCCCTTTTTTTTTCTCAGAATTGTAATGTCATCAAATTCCCCTTTTCTCGTAGAGTTATTTAAAAACTGAGAGGAGAAGGCTCACGCCATAATTTTTATATTTGTTTTAATAATGTATTTACCCTCTATTTTTCCTAATAAAACAAAACTATGTTTTTTTTTTGTTAAACTTTTGTTGGGGTTTTCCGCCTCTTCCAATAAAATTTTTTAAAAAAAAACAAAAGGTTTACAATTCAAAAAGCCAATTGATTAAAAGATTTATAAAAAAAATTTCGGTGATTATTTTTTAGTGATTGGGGGGACCCATTGATAGGGGCAAATGCGTTCCTTAATCACACTTAAAAAAGGAGAGCTTCCCAGGGTTATAAAGGATTCCAAAAACTTTTTTTAAAAGTTCTACCCCCCCCTACCAATTCTAACTAATCAAAGATTTCCCTTTGGGCCTGGCTGGTCGAGGTAACCAACCCGTTTAGGGGGTTGGGGGTTTTTACCCCAACAAAGGCGATATACTTTCCATCATAAAATTCATCAAAAGTTGTCCGGTAAGGTCTCCCTTGCTTTAGCAGGCCACACCTACTCTCTCCAGCGAGCCCCACCTACCCTCTCCAGCAGAGCCCCACCACTCCTCTCCAGCAGAGCCCCCACCACTCCCCTCCAGCAGAGCCACACCCACTCCTCTCACAGAGCACACCTACTCCTCTTCAGCAGAGCCACACCTACTCCTCTCAGCAGAGCCACACCTACTCCTCTCCAGCAGAGCCACACCTACTCCTCTCCAGCAGAGCCACACCTACTCCTCTCCAGCAGAGCCACACCTACTCCTCTCCAGCAGAGCCACCTACTCCTCTCCAGCAGAGCCACACCTACTCCTCTTCAGCAGAGCCACACCTACTCCTCTCCAGCAGAGCCACACCTACTCCTCTCCAGCAGAGCCACACCTACTCCTCTCCAGCAGAGCCACACCTACTCCTCTTCAGCAGAGCCACACCAACTCCTCTTCAGCAGAGCCACACCTACTCCTCTCCAGCAGAGCCACACCTACTCCTCTCCAGCAGAGCCACACCTACTCCTCTTCAGCAGAGCCAACACCTACTCCTCTTCAGCAGAGCCACACCAACTCCTCTTCAGCAGAGCCACACCTACTCCTCTCCAGCAGAGCCACACCTACTCCTCTTCAGCAGTCACCTTACATATTTACATGTCAATAGTTATTAAATAATATATGCATTACAATTAATATAAACTATCAATGTGTTATTTATTATTACGTATATATGAAGTAATAGAAGATTAAAATGTATTATTTTTTAAGTGTGTTAACAATAAGTTCAAAAGCGAATAGCCAGAACCAGTGCTAGGCAACAGTGCTTAAAAAGATTCATAATTTGATATGTTTTATTAAATTTGAATTACCTAAGTTTTTGTCTTGGTTAAAAAACTACCAAGAAATCAAAATCAAATGTTAGATGTGAAGTTAGTCAAAATAATGTTAAATATGATTGTCACTGTTTAATTTAAGAATCATCAAACAGAGAAATGCTTCTGTGAAGCTGTCTACATCTTAAGTAGAAAAAATCCATTCAAAATAAATGGTACGACACAATTGCACTGATTTTCTCATACTGTGTATTAGAGCTTCGAAGAAAATTTTCAAAAATATGGTTTCAAAATGAACAGCAATCATAACTCGACAAAATGCGTATTTTGGCTAAACAATCTTTTTTTTTTTTTGTCATACAAATATCATATCATTAATGTATTTATATTTTACAATAATTAGTACCCACAAGGTTTAATTTAAAGATATGTAATTATGACGTTTGGTCAGAGTTTTAAGGAACAGTATGTTGGATGTATTCATACTCTCTCATATTAGGTCTTGTCCGATCGAGATGATGGATGCGCGCGCGTACCAAGGGTGGAGAATAATATCGAAACGTCTGGATACGCTGAGGATTAGGGTGGACTTGAGTCGGAAGAGCTATGGAACTTTCCGGTTAACAGGAAGTTTGTAATGATAAACCGTGCAGGATTCTTGGTTAATTAGGACTGAGCTAGAGAAGTTGAAAGAGAATCTCGCTGTGCGCTCACTATATAATGTGGAGCTATTTCTTATCAACCGAAGGATAATATAGAAGGTTTTACGTAATAATGCCTGACAATGGGAGGGTGATACTTTAGAATTACACATCTAATTCTTTAACCTTTTGGACAGACAAATATATCATAAATTTCAACATGATGGAATCAGTCAAGGCATGACTCGTACCAAGAATGTTTATCATGTTGAGGCTCATTTTTCAATCGTTAATAAAAACATGTTTTCACCATGGTGGAACCACTTAGTCATCATGATGGAATCGACCAGGCATGAGTCATAGCTTGAATGGTTCAAGTTATCAATTTCTATACACGTGACGACACCCTCTGGTTTTATTAGAATGATATCTTATAAGTTTAATCATGATAGAAACAACCAAGCTGTGATTCTTACTTTGTATGGTTAAAGTAATTTCTTAATTCACCCTAAATGAGAGTATATTTAGAAATGCATTTTATATATTATAATCATTATGGAATCAGCCAAAATGAGCTCATCTTGAATGGTCTCACTATGTTTATGTCATTTAATCGTTAGACTAACGATGCTTAAATCCTGTATTAGTAAGATTCAGATCAATGATCAA